>JAGDQP010002451.1:0-51022 GCA_022664845.1 Lepisma saccharinum
TCCACTAGTGGATGAGGCCTCTCCCCGAAGGGAGAAGTTGGTCTACTGCTCTCACGCTGACCAGACGGGTTGGGAGAGGAGAGCCGAAGCTCTCACTATGATCGCTACCTCTTTATTCAGGTAGCTCCCCAATTGGCCTCACGACGCTGGGTGGACGCCACACAGGCAACACCATCTGGAGTACTGCAACGGTCACCCATCCAAGCACTGACCAGACCCAGAGCTGGTTGACTTCGGTGATCTTACGGCAACCGGTAGACCAGCTCGGCTAGGGCGTTGATATATATATATACTCGCTTTGTTTCGCTTGGAGCACTGCCCTCAGACCCCCGTAGGGGGTTCACCCCCCAACTTCAGTGCTTTTGAGAGGATGTGCCTCCTTTATGGTAACCACTATCTCACCTTCAAAGAAAATTTCGTTTCTCTACCTTCAATGATCTGGAAATTGGGTTTTGGGGGCAGCCATTTTGGATCCAAGTTGACGACTTTTTGAAAGTTTTCTCATATTTTCGTGACCTACTTGTGATGGTACAACTTCAAGTAAAATTTCATTTATCCAGCTCAAACGGTGTGCAAAATGGGATTTGGGCGGTCATTTTGGATCCAAGATGGCGACTTTTCCCAAATGTTGTAATATTTCCTTAAACTACTCGTCACAGTGCACCTTTATGCCAAATTTCGTATCTCTAGCTCAAACGGTGTGGAAAATGGATTTTTAGGTCCGCCATTTTGGATCCAAGATGGCGTCTTTGTAATCATTAGGTAACATTTTCGTAATCAAAAGGTGATGTTGTACCTATATGCCAAATTTGATTTCAATAGCCCCAGCGGTTTAGGCTGTGTATTCTATACAACAATGGGTTCGGCGGCCATTTTGGATCATCATCATGTACCATCATGTAATATTTTAGTAAGACACAAATGATAATGCATAGTGTTACCAAATATGGTATTTCTAGCTGCAGCCGTTCAGGCTGTGTATTCTATAGCACAATGGGTTCAGCGGCCGTTTTGAATCCAAGATGGCGACTTTTTCAACATTTCGTAATATTTTCTTGAACTACTAGTGACAATACGCCTTTATGTCAAATTTCGTATCTGTAGCTTAAACGGTATGGAAAATAGATTTCTTACTTCCGCCATTTTGGATCCAAGGTGGCGTCTTTGAACTCATTAGGTAACATTTTCGTAATCAAAAGGTGATGTTGTACCTATATGCCAAATTTGATTTCAATAGCCCCAGCAGTTTATGCTGTGTATTCTATACAACAATGGGTTCGGCGGCCATTTTGGATCCAAGATGGCGACCGATTTTGCTCTTTAACGAACTTAACCGAGCTATTAAGCCTAGAAACAACATATAAAAATTAGGTTCAAATATCTTCAAAATTATGGCCGCTAGCGTGTTAATATATATACTTTCATATCGTAACGATCTAAATAGTTATATTTTTCTTCGAAATCTACCTAAAAACTGTGCCTCTTGTGCTGCAAACAAGTCATCAAACCATTTTCGTAAGATGTGAAGCGCTGGTCAGCAAGTGCGTGTCCCATGGATGCAAATAAGTGAAAATCGGAAGGCGCCAAGTCTGGTGAGTAAGCCGCATGCGGAAGGATTTCCCAGCCAAACGTCGCAATCGTTTCCTTGACAGGTTTTACTTTGTGGGAGGGTTCATTATCGTGAAGCACAATCACTTTATGTTGTCTTTGGTCATATTCTCGTCATTTTTCAGGCAAAGCTTGATGCAAATCGATCATTTGTTGTCGGTAACGTTGGGTATTAACGGTTTCGCCAGGTTTCAGCAGTTCATAATATAAAGGTTAGCAAGAAAGTTTTGTTGCTTTTTCATCCACCGCCTTTGAACATCGATATGTCACGTAAGACGTACCTGGAAGATCAAAAATAGTCCCCATCAGCATCGACGACCCCTGCCAACGTTCTGGAAGGCCATGGATGCCATCGCGGTAGAACTTGGTGGGCCGTAAAGCGAAGAAGGTATCAAGTGCATTTTGCACCTCTACGAGGGATTTGAACTGGCGTCCTGTAAGGTGATCGTCCAAGGAATGGAACAGGTGAAAATCGGACGGTTCAATGTGCGAGGAGTATGGCAGATGCAATAGCGTTTCCCATCCAAGGCGTAGAATGGTATCCCGGGTCATCCTAGCCACGTGGGGCTTAGCTTTGTCCTGTAACAGCAGGACCCCTTTGAGATTCAGAAGTGCTGGCTCCAGAGTTTCGAGTTTTTCTTGAACACGGCTCAATTGCTGACAGTATACAGTTGCATTGAGGCTCTCACCAGCTGGTAGCAGTTCCCGATGTACGATGCCGCGAGCGGTTCACCAAACACACAGGAGGACCTTCTAGTGCCCTTCTGGTTTGGGCTGTTTTGGAACCGGTTCATGGGATGTTAACCAATGATGACGGCGCCGTGGAGCTTCGTACAGGACCCACTTCTCATCGCATGTCAACACTCTGTTCAGAAATGGCTTCTTACTTAGACGAAACAGCAAAGAAACAAAGGTGTCTGCTCGCGTTGCCTTCAGCCTCGAGGTAAAATCATGTGGGACCCATCGACCCAACTTGTAGTGCTTCCCAAGTTGATGGAGGTGCTGCCGAATGGTTTCTCCACTAACACTGAATTGTAGTCCCAGTTCCTCACATGTCTGGCCACTGTTCGCCTCAATTTCTGCCTGAAGATCTTCATTTGGTACCTATGTTGGTCTTCCTGCACGTGGTGCGTCTTCGGGTATTTCGTCACCGTCCATAAACTTGGTAAACCACCGCTGCACTTTCCGCGTAGTCACGACACCCTCACCAGAGGCCTGGCATAACTTCCGCCCCGCTGCAGCTGCATTTGACCCCAGTTTCAACTCATACAGCACACACGCCCTTATGACGCTCTGTGGAGGTCCCATGTTCACTCTGTCCTTCCGCACGTTCACGGTGTAACTGAAACACCACAACCAGGTAGTATGGTTCATCCACCCCAACAACTGACCTTCGCCTGGGCTCCATTCGCATTCAACTCACGGCGTGAGGGCCAATTGAACACAGACCTCCACAAAATGCGAAGAAAACTTTCTTGGTTCCCTTCTGATCCCTTCTGAACACAAAGCATTGTCTTCCGTTCATAGCGTTTTGGTCTTGCAGTCGATTTCACCCGTTCCCCTGGAGTTACCCATGATCTTTTAAGCTTAGGTTTCTCGAAATAGATCCACTTTTCGTTACCAGTCACAATTCGATAGATAAATGATTTCCTTTTGCACCTGGCGAGCAGAATTTCGCAAGTGGTTTTTCGGTTTTCCTGATGTCGTTCAGTCAATGCATGTGGAACCCATTTTTCCACCTTCTGAGTCTTGCATTGCTTTTAAATGTATGGAAACTGCTTCTCGTGTCACATTCAATTGATCTGCGAGTTGTTGTTGCGTTCGAGCGTCATCCTCATCCAACAAAGCTTGCAATTCGCTGTCTGCAAACTTTTTCGGTGGTCTTCCACGTTCTTCATTTCGCACGTCAAAATCGCCACTTCTAAATTTTGTAAACCACGCATAGCACTGTGACTTACCAAGAGCATGATCACCGTAAGCTTCAACAAGCATGCGATGCGATTCGGCAGTAGTTTTCTTCAAATGGTGACAAGAAATCAATGTTGTCATCGTAGTTTGAAGGTACAAAATGCGCCATGTTCAACGCTATTAAACAATATACTATGACATGAAACTTGTCTGGTTGTGAGTTGCAAATCGTTATCAGCATGTCTAAACAAGCAAGTGGCGCCAAGGACGCAGTTTCACGGTAACCACAGTGACAGCTAACTCCATCTATGCACAAATTCCGGTTTCATATTTACACCCCTGGTATATATAAAATTTGTGTAAGTCAAATTTTAGTACTGCTTTAATTATTTGAGATGGCCCCCGCAAAATATTCTTGGGCCCTTCATTGCGTCCCCCACCGTTAAAAATTTCTAGCTATACTACTTCTCCTACCATAAAATAGAATGAACTGCTTAAGTTCGAAGTTTTGGGAGCGGGATAAATTTGCCTTGAAAGACTCCCTGTTTTGAGCAGACCATGATTAATTATGGTAGATAGATGTTTCATCCACTAAACATTCGTTCGAGAAAATCTGATCTTTAATGAAAGTTGGTGTTAATCACAGAAGACAACAATTGTACCAAAATTAATGATGGGCGAAAAATTCCAGAAGAGCACTGTCTAATCTTATTTCGTGGCTTCAAAGGTCTGTAGAATAGTCATATACTCTTTGGAATCTATCTAGTGCTAGGCTATCATTGAAGTCACGATAAATTTGGGGAAAGAATCAGTAACGGCAAAATTATTTTTTTGTGAAATCTTAAGTATTGCACAAATTTAATTTGTAACGTATATCTTCAATTCAAATACAATAAACGGTTGCTGAGTGGTGGACTGCTCACCTCTGGTGCTTGGGATCCTCGGTTAGATCCCTGCTCACATCATGTTGGCTTTCTGGTGGGTAAATACAGTATGCGTGACTTTTGGTGGAGTTCTTCCGTTTTCTCCCACATTCTTCATTCGTACCAATTATCCCACCATCATCCATACGGCCTAACCCTAAGGTGACTAAAGTCCTCAAATAAAGTTCAAATTGAAACCGAAATAAAAGTACTATGAAAAATAATCAATGATCATTTACTGACACTAATGTTATATTCAAACATTTTCAAGTTAATGTTAAAGTAAGATAAGAACACTGCGACTGTAGACCACATTTTTATACTATTGCCTAAATATTCACAGTGCTTCGAGTAAATTTCGATGTCCTTCATCATAATATTGTTTCTTTCTAAATTTTGTTTAAAAACATTAGAGTATAATTTGCCTTAAACAGTAGTGCTGGTTGTTTAGGAGAAACGTTCATAAAAATATATTTACCGTCTTTTATTACAATATTTAACAGCGGAACATTAGTGTTATTTACTAATACATTATCACTGCCGATACGTAAATTTTACGTGGCTACTAAATATTTTAGATTAGGGACCCTATTAGTTAATAAAAATCGTTTTGTATTATATATATTATACCATTCTTAGTAGGTTTCATGTAATTTATTTGATGTCATCCTCCGCGCCCTTATACATTTGCTCCTACTAACTTAATTTATCATAATATTAATGCCAATAAAGTTACGTCCAACGAGTTACTTAAGGCGCTTAAATCATTCCCTACTGGTTCAGCTGGAGGAATAGACAGCATGAGTCCTTCAATCCTAAAAGATTTAATACTTTTAATATTCAAGACTCTAAAGATCGCCTTACCAAGGTGATTTGTGATTTTCATTCTATGATCTTATTAGGAGAAGTGCAAATAGCAATAAGGCCATTATTCTTCGGGGCTTCTCTTATAGCACTGAAAATGAAATTTGGAGGCATTGGACCAATCGCTATAGGGAACACATGGAGAAGACTTTCTTCTAAAATTATATGCGGAAGAATTAAAAATTAGCTAATTCAGCACCTTTCTCCACAGCAACTTGGAGTAGGGACTCAACATGGAGCAGAAGTTGTTGCACATAGTGCACGCATATATTATTCATAACCTCACCAGAAGCCTAAAGCCTTCCTTAAGATTGACTTCAAAAATGCTTTCAATGAAATGGACAGGCAAGCAATGCTCACAGTTGTCAAGGATAATTTTCCTTCTATCTATCCATATGTGTTTCAAAGTTATGCTCAAGCCAGCTATTTATTTTATGGTAAGGATATCATATTATCTCAAAGAGGAGTACAGCAGGGGGACCCTCTAGGACTTGCATTATTTGGAATGACTCTTCAACCTACTGTTAATAATATCAACAGCGACTTGAATATATGGTACTTAGACGACGGAACCATAGCTGGAGATCCGGATACTATATTAAATACATTAAAGGATATCCATAAGAAGGCAATTACAATTGGTCTTGACCTTAATTTTTCTAAATGTGCGATTGGCTTTTTAGAAACTACAATCGAACAAACACACATACTTCTCACAATGTTCAATGAAGTGGCTCCAGGCATTCAATTAATGCTTCCGTCAAATGCTTTTCTTCTAGGTGCTGCTCTCTCTACTGACGCAAGGAGATCCTTATTAATTGGGAAAATAGTCAAACTTGAAACGTACTTTTCACATCTTTCATCTATCTCTGCACAATCAGCATTTTATTTACTAAGATCTTCTTTTACCATACCAAGGTTATTATATTTTCTGCGTTGTTCGCCTTCGTGGAGAGAAGATCTACTCGAACGTTACGATAACACCATTAAATCAGGTTTAGAATCCATCCTAAATTGTTCCCTTCCTGGCCACACATGGCTTCTCACTCTGTCAATTTCGGAGGATTAGGCATTCGTCGCGCCTTAGATTTGGCTATTCCCCCCTTCTTGGCGTCATTCTATGGTTCTCGATGCCTGATAGAATCACTTCTCCAAAATGATATCAGTTCTCATGGGGATTCTGAGATCGAGACTTCCTCTTCAACTTGGTCATTATTAGTTGGATCATTCTTGCCCGAACTCGATACTAGATCAAAGCAATTTAAATGGGATGTACCCATTATCAATTCACACCTCTCCTTTTTACTTCGGACTGCAGAAAACTTAGAAGACAAAGCCAGAATAATTGCCGCGTCTTCCTTCGAAGCAGGTGCTTGGCTCAAAGCTCTACCTTCGCCCTCTCGGCCTTCACCTCAGAAATGAATGTTTCCGAATAGCAGTTGGAAATTGTAATTCGCCTGGGTGCAGATATTTGTGAAAGTCACAAATGTCAGGCATGTAAAAATGAAGTAAATAAAAAAGGATTACATGGCCTTTCTTGTTTCCAAAGCGCAGGTAGACATCCTCGTCACTCGAATGTTAATGACATTATGATGAGAGCATTAATCTCAGCTGGCATTCCTGCAGTACGAGAACCTATTGGATGTAGCAGAATAGACGGTAAAAGACCAGATGAGATGACTCTGTTACCCTGCAAGAGAGGCAAACCGTTAATTTGGGACTTCACTTGCTCAGACACGTTCGCTCCTTCCAACCTCCCTTTTTCCTCAATCCAGGCGGCAAATATCGCCAGTCGAAAAGAAGCGGAAAAAAGAAGAAAATATAATAATCTTACACAGAAGTACCATTTCATACCCACTGCTATCGAATCGAGTGGTTCATGGGCGAAAGAAGGCCACAACTTCATAAAATAAATAGATAAGCGTATCACAGAATCATCTGGTGATGATAGAGTAAGCACCTTCATTATCCAAAGAATAAGCATGGCAATTCAAAGAGGTAATGTAGCTTCAATCCAGGCAGCCATACCCAAAGGCAATTCATTAGATGAGATATTCCTACTGTAATTTTAATTTATTTGACGGAATGTTCCAAGTAGGTAACCGTTAACATGAAGCCTACCGTTGTAGCAGATGAAATGTTTCCTGAAGGAGCTGGACCATACATGGAGATGGAAGAGGTAGGAGGTTCTGATGGCCTGTTTATGTGTTTGGCGGCAAATGAGGAAGCAGTTCAAACAGACTTTTTCAATGATTTCGAAGACATAGTTGATGATAACGATCTGCAGTGATTGTGATCCTTTCGAATCTTCTGAACTTAATTTCTTTCCCAGAAGTTATGTTTCTATATATTTAATTTTTTTATTAATTAAGTATATTTTATATAAATTCAAATATTTAAAAATTAAATTAAATCGTCGTTGATTTGAAATATATTAAAGATTATTACTATTGTTAAAGATTTTAATTGTATTTAAAAGTTTTCACAGCGATGAATATTTATCTTGTTTTTAGAATATTGGAACTAAACGGTATGAAAAGAGATATATGTCTATGTAGTTTGAGACAATGAAATTGAGGACCGGGATGATTGGAATTTATTTATTAAAAGGGAAAATTTAAGTATTTGAGTTATGATTGTGATATTTAATTCAATTTAATAATGGATGCATTTGTTATATATATAAAGGAAAGTTTCTGTTAGTTTTAAGGAAAACAAAAAGCTTGAAATTTACATATTACTGTAAATTTTATTTTAATGGATTGAGACAACAATGCTTGGTGTATTTGAAAGTTTTAAAATTTGACTCGCTTTGCTTCGCTGGGGGCGCTGCCCCCAGACCCCCGTGGGAGCCGCACTCCCAACATCGGGGTTTCGGTGGCTGCACCTCCCTTACCGTAAACCGAGACTCTCTGGACGACTCCATGGTACAAATATATATTCAACGGGGGGGGGGGGGAATCGGGGTTTTTCACTATTTTTGCGACATACTGGTCATGGTACACTATCATGGCAAAACTTTGTTTGTCTAGCTTTAATCTGTTAGAAAATGTGTTTTCGTTCGGCCATTTTGGATTAATGATGCTGATTTTCTCAAACCTTTGTTTTAGTTTCCTAAACTACTAGTTATGATACACCTTTATGCTAAATTTCGTATCTCAAGCTAATACGCTGTGGAAAACAGATTTTTTAAAGTCTGCCATTCTATATCCAACATGACGTCTTTCAACTCATCTCGTAATATTTACGTAACGTAGTGGTGATTTTTTCCTTTGTTCCAAATCTCAATTGAGTAGCCACAGCCGTTTAGGATGTGTATTCTATAAAGCAGTGAGTTTGGCGGCCATTTTGGATCCAAGATTGCCAACTTTCATAACATTTTACTATATTGTCGTGACTTACACGTGAAGGCACAACTACAAATAAAATTTAATATCTCTAGCTCAAACGGTGTTGAAAATGATTTTTGGGCGGCCATTTTGAATTCAAGATGGCGGCTTTCGCAAAATATTGTAATATTTTCCTAAATTACAAATTATGATACACATTTATCCAAAATTTCGTATCTCTATCTCAAACGTTGTGGAAAATGGATTTTTAAGTCCGCCATTTTGGATCCAAAGTGGCGCCTTTAGGTACATAGGGCAACATTTTCCTAACCTACAACTGATAATGTACCTCTATACCAAATTTCATTTCTGTAGTCAAAGCCGTTTAGCCTCCCTATTCTACACAACAATGGGTTTGGCGGCCATTCTGTATCCAAGATGGCGACTTTTCCAAAATATCGGATTTTTCCCTTTACCTACTCATGGTCCTACACCTTCATACCAAATTTGGTGTTTCTAGCTCCAGTAGTTTGGCCTGTGAATTATGATGATGAGTCAGTGAGTGAGTGAGTGAGTGAGTGAGTGAGTGAATCAGTGACCATAGGGCTATATAGTATATGGATTGAAATAAATCTATTATTCATTTGAAAAAACATTATTTGAGTGTATAGGAGTGTTACAAATAGGTAACAAATGAAAATATGGAATATTGTTTTAGTACATCATAAAAGTAAACTAATATATCTCAATATACACATTTCCCCCCAAAATATATATATATATATATATATATATATATATATATATATAGTGCAAATATTGGGGTTTAAAGTGAAACTGCATACCTGATTCGTAAGTATATAATGTAGTTGTTTTCCCGTATGGGCAAAATTTGTATTACTGGTCTCTAAACATGTCAGTCCAGTATAACTAATATTTTGAAGTCATTGCAAATAGAAGAAAGTAAAATTTTGTACCTAAATCCGTCGTGTTTTTTTTCAATAAACGTTTGTTTACAATGATAGGCATAAGATGTATTTAATAGACATGTAATAATTGCATATGCATATGTAATTATTGCGTATACTTGTGTATTATGCATATACATATTATGCATGCAAATTATGTATATTAATGTATATATAATAATTTAATATGCATCAGATAAATATTTAAATCATTATAAGACTGGATGTCATGTCAATATGAATTTCTATTTTATTTTTTGTTTCCGTGTCCTCATGTATGTTACCTATCTTCAATAAATTCAGTTTTGAGATGTGTTGTACATATTTCAGAGACCACAATTTCAAACCGTGGTAAATAATGAAAAATCACAAGCAACTTTTGAATATTAATTGTGTCCGTAAGAATTTCTTAATCGAATACCTGATTCTTCTTTGGAATTGACGTATAAACGCCACTTACATTTTACATAATCTCTTTAGTTAAATAAAGTTTTTCAAATGTACGAGAAAATTTAATCATAGAATGTAAAGTATGTAATGTGACATGACAGCCAAATTTAAATTAATTTATTTTACTGCCATATTGATCCACGAATTGGTCGAATAAAATTAAGCTATATTTATTCATGCATTATTATCCACGGCATGAAGACTTAAAAGTATCTCGTGTTTCATGAATCTTGAGCAACGTATTTGAATTTCCACTTCGTTAGATTATTTTCTTTTAACATGTTGTACAATAAGTAACAGAAAGAAATGCGCTGGTATCAGATGGAATGCATATAAATTAAAACGTGACATTACAGCGGATGAAAGAAACATACTGCGTTTTATTTCTCAATTTATTTTACGGTCGGCAGCTTGTTCTGGATATGGCAGGAAAATTAGATTCTTTTATCGGTCTCTTTATTGTAGGTGTTCCACCTCTCATGCCATAAATACGAATGAAATATATTTCTCCTTACTGTTGTGCACCCGTTTTGTTGTAAAGACAGGCATATAGATCCTCAACACTAAAAAAACTCTTTGGATAGGGCTCTTATTCCTGCCACTTATAGTCGTAAGGAAAGCTAGTAAAGTTGTTTCACCCGATTAGGAAAAATATCTTTTCCCTTGAGGAAATACTGACAGTTATTCTTCCCTATATAAGAGCAATAGCAAAAGGCAGAAACGACTCAACAACTAAAACAGCAGGCTGATTAAGATGATTTAACTTTCATGTTTGTTTTGATAAAAACTTTAACTTTAGAGTCTAGTGAACCTATTTCCGTAGTAAGAATTAAAAGCAAAAACTGAAGATAATGTGTCTTATCTACTTCTATTTCTAAGCACATTTTTGACATTACTGAACTCCTAAAACAATGTGATAGTATATCATGTATTAGCTCCTTCGAAATACTATAGTCCAGTTTTCTCTGACAGTTTATTTTAAGAGTTAATGGCAATAATGATTTTTTTTTCTCAACAACAAAGATATATTATATACACACGTTTTAGCTTCTATAATTCCTTTTCTTTTGAAACAAATCTAACGTTGATATAAGTTTAAATATACCAGAGCAGTCTTTATTGGTTTATACAAGAGTTCATTTTATTACCAATTATTTTTGTCGTTACATTCCTTGCCGAGACATGACATATTCTGGCTGTTGTGTAATACAGTAATGCTCCGAATCTTGTGTTTTGCACTCAATAAGTAAGAATATTTCAACCACCTGGGTTTAGGTGATGGTTGGCGTTGTGACAAATAAACGAGTAAAACTATACAAAACAGTTTTATTGGATATAAATGCTCAAGCAATCTGCATAATAATGCACACTCCCTTCCATAAGAACAATGGTAATTATTGTACCTCGATAGCTCAGTATAAGGGGCAAAAATATTTTAACAATCTACTAAAGGTATAAATTACATATACCGGTAGTGAAGAACGCTTCTAGCTCAGTATGCACAGAAAATTATTCTTAAAATGAGTAGTTATATTTCAGTGAGTAGTTATACACAGCAACAACATTGAAAAATACTGATGCTGGATCGTCATTAAAAGTTATGACCTCAGTGCATGTAGCTATCACAAAAAGACGGTAATAATAATAATATATTAACGGTCTGAAAACAGTTATTAAGCAAAGGCAAAAGCACCATGACAATAAAAATGCAATAGAAAACACACAACGTAGTTTCCAGCAATATTCTGGTATACAAAAGTAACAGAAAGTTGCATTTAATATATTAAATAAGGCAATTAATACACTACACACAAAATGACTACAATAATTGAGGGTTATTTAGGAAATTCTTGATAACGCTCAAAATTGGGAAATTCGCAATATTCAAACTAGCATAATCCTGTAGAACAGTTGAACCTTCTGTCAGTTAGTATTTTGTGAAGCTCCTCAATAAATCATAAAAGTGCGTTGCCAATTTACGTACGTGCCAAGATAGTATCGCTGATGAAGACATAGTTTGATGGTATAAGAATACACTTATAGTAGCACAATTACTTATAGTTCAGAAACAGAAAGTTATGAAAATAGTGACAGTGATCATAATCCCTTTTATGTGTTGTAAACTGATAAAAATTTGCGCCAATATCCTGACAGTGAGATAAGTAATACTGTGTGCGGATGGTAAACTTTTTCGATGTAAATTGAAAATTGAATTGTTGTAGCGAAAGTAGAGCAGAGTACGGGGAGGTAATATGTCAGTATAGACCCCATAAGCAGAGTACGGGGAGGTAATAATATGTCAGATAGTTTCAAGATTCGCAACGGATTTGAACAAGGTGATGTCTTGTCACCACTACTGTTTAATTTTGCTTTAGAATATACGACTCAGAAAATAAAAGAGAACAAAAAGAGATTAACGTTGAATAGTTTGAATAGTTCGTGTACGCGGATGATGTAGATTTACTAGGGAAAGATGTAGAGGCACTACAAAGTAACACCGATGTCTTAGTAGAAGCGTGCGATGAGATAGGTCTACAGGTAAACATACAGAAAACAATGTACATGATAACAATCCGAAACAGGGAATAACAGAAATAAGTATATAACTATTAAGAATGAGAACATAGAGAAAGTAAACAAATTTAAATACTTGGGAGCATACGTGACAAGCAAAATCGAGGTAACGGAAGAAATAAAAAGTGGTTTAGTATCGGGCAACGCATGTTTCTATTCAGCCCAGAAACTCCTAACCTCGCAATTACGATTGAAAATATACAGAACAGTTATTCTTTCGGTAATACTTTACGGTTGCGAAAGTTGGATTACGATCCTAGCAGATAAATATAAATTAGGGGTGTTTTTTAAAACACGTTTCTGAGAAATATATACGAGCCGAAACGGGACGAGAGGACTAGAGAATGGAGTAGACTGCATAATGATGAGGAACTTCATTAACTGTACGACACACACGTTAAGAATAATGAAATCACGACGACTAAGATGGCAGGCCATGTAGCTCGGATGGAAGAAAAACGAAGATTATATTGCATTTTGGTTTTAAAGCCGGAGGGAAAGAGACTTTTATTTATTTATTTATTTGGTACCTATTACAGGATATTAATCCCTATTACAATAGGCTTACATAAGTTCCATTATATGACATAAAACACTACAGCATAGATAATATTTAAAATACAAAGCAAAAAAAAAACTAAAAAGAGGTTATGTCCGTGATACACTTGAATATGTGATATTTGTCCTATAGACACAAATGAAACACAAATGAAACACAAATAAAAACACATATATACTACAAGAAAAACATTATATATATATATATTAAGGTAATAATATGTTGGCATCGCAACTTAATCTACAGTACATGAGACTTTGGAAAGACATTTTGAGAAGACCGAGACGACTTTGAGAGGACAATATTAGAAGATATATTGGAGAACTAGATGTTTGTGATGAAAACTAGCTTGATCTTGCTGAGGATAGATCCCGATGGCGAACGTTTGTTACTACGACGATGAACTTGCGAGTTACGTAAGCCACAGAGTAAGTAAGTAGCGAAAGTATGATTTTAGTGTTCTTCGCGTTTTTCTAACTTGTCCAGAATCAATACTAAATAATGGAGGTTATATTTATCAAGTTCGTGTTGATTATCAAGTTTTGCATTTGAAACACTTGGTTTAAATATTTCATGTTTTTCTACATCGTGAACAGGAGTAAAATTCGTTTGCTTAGTATTTTAATAATACGTTCAAATGTGCAATGTTGTTGATCCGTTAAACTCTATTTTTTTTTTAATTTTAAAATCTTATTGACAGTGTTTAAAATATGAAAGAGTTCCCTAGAGTTCCCTAGCTGTCTGACAGTCTACGAATCCTTCCTAGTATCATTGAAATTAACTTCAGACAGCAATTATGTCCAGTCCATTATAAGGGATTGACATTATTGAAAATGCATGTAAGAAGACACCATTATAAATATGTCAGGTGAAGCAAAGCAAGTTCATATCAGATCAACCTCTTCGCGAATGTATTGAGGAAAATTTGCCACAGTATAGAAAAGGCCACAGTTTTTTTCTTTTTCGAAATATTTTTAAAGTTTCGATTTTCTAATGCTTCTACCATGAAGGTAGAAATCTATACTGTTTTCCACATTTGATTTCCCGTGAATCTATCTCCAAAGGGAAGACCAAAAGACATTTAAAAAACATGTCTGCCTCAAAAGCATAAGGCTTTCCAAATAAAGACATCTAAAAAGTGAAATGCATCACATCGCTTTGCCACTACATCTCTAACATTAACATCCAGAAGTTTTATAAGAAAGTATTTGAGCAGAAAAACAGAATAAAGAGAAGTGCCGGATCAATTCTTCCGAATGACAGAGAATAACATGAATCACACGCATATGTTCTTTATTATAATTTGTTTGGTACCTTTCATACTCGTACGCATGTGCTATTTTTGTATTATTGTATTGTCAAGTGACTTAGCTTCGATGAGAAGGTATTAGTGTAAAGCAGAGATAATTCGGGTTCAAAAAGGCCTAAAATAATAACTTGTTTTCGTACAACTTATGTGTATAATGTTTAATTAGCTTCGCCATGTTTAGTTTTTTTCTAAAATGTTTGTGTTAAATTTATAGTATAGCACATAGAAATCTACATTCATATTGTTGTCATTGCGAAATGTAATTAAACTGCAGCAATCTGAATCTCACAGAATTATTTTAATTCATTTTTTAAAAATATTTTAATGGTTTGATTACTTACTGCACCCAGAAGCAAAACGTTGATAACCTAAATTGATACAAAAAATGTGATGGTGTGCGTTACGGGATCGCAGATTCTTGGGATAAATAGTGAGTAATCTATATTGTTTTAAGATTTGTTACCCATAAGATTTAAATGTAGTTTTTACAGAAGAGCTACTATTTATCATCATTTACTCAAAATGTTAGTTTTGAGGGTTATATAATATTAACATGTAATTAATATCCTCAATTATAACACAAGACCTTTAATACAGTCATTGTTCAAAAGTTTGACCTTTTGTTTAGTTGAAATCAAATTGACCAAGAACGATAATCAGGTCCAGTATATGGTATTCTCGCCTTAAATACAATATGTACATATTACCATGATACAAACAACAAGACATACAATAGAGTAAAACGTAGATTAAATATGTTGTGACCGTAGCACAGTAAATATTTCAAAGAAATGGTAGATGATACAAGGTAGTAACAACTATTGTACAACGTCATAATTAGTTTTGACAGGACGGATAGAACATACCTGAATAATATTTTTATTTCATCATTTTTTATTTATTTTGAATAAAATAAAATTTTAATTTGTTAGAATATGACGTTATTCTGTGTCGTAAAATGGCATCATTCTAATTGACTACTGTTATGATTGAATCACTACCAGTGTTGTGCAATGGTACTTTGAATGCTATGTTTTCTAATGCATATTCAGAGTTATATTATTTGGCAGTGTCTTTACTAAGAACAATGCATCATCATTTTCTTTATTTCTTCTGGATTGGATCTCAAGATTCCAGTATTTTATCGAATAGTCATAGGCATATTCGTAATATGATATAGCACGTTTGCTGCAAAGTATCCTGACAAAACTTCATTGAACTGATTCTACATAGATAGTTTTCGCGATACTTTTCCAGGATATAGAGATAAATTTAAATTTTCCCTTAGTAACATTTTATATATCGGAACCTTTCTAAAATATACCACTGCCTAAAAATAAAGCCAATATGCTTTTTGGAACTACGTGTAGTGATATGTACAGATGCTTATCAGAATAATGGAAACACCTGAACGAAAGTGCAACTTACCAGATTAATATGGTGTCGGGCCACCTTTCGCCTTCAGAACAGCCTTGATGCGACGTGGGATGGAGGCATAGAGGTCGTGAATGGTAGCAAGTGGAATATTACACCATTCCTCGTGCAGGGCATCGGCCAGTTCTGTGAGAGAGGATGGAGGTGGAAATCGTCTCCGGAGTCGCGTTTCCAAGATGGACCACAGATGTTCAATTATGTTGAGATCTGGGGATTGGGCGGGCCAGGGGAGGTGTTGAACTTCATCCCGATGTTCCTCAAACCACGCTGCAACAACTCCAGCTGTGTGAATGGGTGCATTATCATCCTGGAATATGGCGTCATTGTCCGGGAAGAACATCCGGACCATAGGATGCAAGTGGTCTCCTAAAATTGCGACATAATCGTTGGCAGTGATGCGTCCGCGAAGTGTGACCACAGGACCCAATGAAAACCATGATATTGCGGCCCACAGCATCACCGTGCCGCCGCCATGTTTCACAGTTGGGCGGAGACACTGCAGATCATACGCTTCTTTGGGTGTTCTCCACACATAAACACGGCCCGTGGTTTGGAATAGGGTGAATGGTGACTCATCCGACCATACCACACGTTTCCAGTCGTCAACGGTCCAAGTTGCATGGGCGCGGCACCATTTGCGGCGTTCTGGTCCCTGATGAGAGGTTTGGCCCGTGCAACACGACCCCGTAAGTTCATGTCATGTAATTCGCGGCGGACTGTGATTGTCGAAACAGGTTGGGGGAGGTGCTGATTGAGTTCCTCCGTCACTTGCGCCGCAGTGGCACGACGGTTCCGCGTGACAATGCGCTTTAATACCCGGCGTGCCCTGTCACTGATGCTTTTCTTCCGCCCACTGTTCCGCTTCCCCGATGTGGTTTTCCCGTGTGTTGTGTAGGCCGTCATCACCTTCGACACTGTCCCTGGCGACACACCTAACACACTAGCCACTGCCGTCACACTCACTCCACATAACCGCGCACCAACAATTTGCCCTCTTTGAAACTCTGAGAGGTCTCCCATTTTACACTACCTCCGTCTGCTGCAGCCAATGCACACTCCTGTTCCACGACGCCTGACGTAGTATGGAGACCGACCTAACACACCACCACCAGCAGTCCGGCGCTGCGGTCGCCACGACACCACTGCCAACCCATACATCTGACGTGTTGCCAACTACAGGTGTTTCCATTATTCTGATAAGTATCTGTATATGCTATTAAAATCTTTGATTTGTATAATGTACAGATCACTTATCGTACAATGCTTTTTAACAGAGGAGTTTGCAATAGTATAACTGAATCTTGTTTGGGTAGGTCATAGTTTAAGTTTTCTTAAAATTGGCATTAGCTTAGATCTGCTCCGCCATGAGATATTGTAAAGGTCATTCTGCAATCAGATATTATTATAAAAAAATATTTACGGCTCTGTATAATTTTAAATTGTCTGGTTACAATAATACATTTGACTATATAATACTTGTTTTAATATTGTTTTTATATATTGAAAACATCCAATGGCATAGTCAATTTCCACTTTCTAGAAGTAAGAACAGTCGATTAAACTGAGCCAAATTTGATATGGTAGCTTCTTTACGACAAATAGCTTTTAAACCACTTGACGCACAAAAGAGAAAGACCGATGTTTGATAACGTTTCTTGAATCTAAAGCCTTAGATATATCAATATAAAGGACATCAACTTGCGCCTTTTAACTTACTTACAATTTTGTTGGAATAGATTTTCCTGTCATAAAACCATGTTGAAGCTCAAATAAAATGCTTTAGATTCAAGATCAGATGATTAAATATAATTGTCTCGAACATTGTTACGAAAGCGTTAAATAGAGCAATTGGTATATACACGTGTAATTACTTTGATCTAAGTGATTACCATTTTAGTGTTTGAGTAGAATAAAAGTATGCTTTGAGATGAAAGGGTATATGCCATTGTTTATGTGTATCTTAAAAATGTGAGCCAGATGGAGAGAGAATTCAATAGCACAAGTTTTTAAATAATGGTTGTGTATAGAACCTTTAACAATTTTAACGTTCTTGAATTTACTTACAAATTGTTAAATTCATAACGGAGGTTAGTATAGTTAACACTCTTAACACTCTTTAGTTTAATGGAAAACAGACCAATCTAATTTTGTGGCATTAACTATGCTAATTTGTCATACGAAATGACGTTCCACTAAAAAATGTTATACTAACGAAAATCCTCTTTAAGAATAAAATGAATTATTGTGAACTAAATTCTTAAGTTCAATGTTATAAAATAATGAAGTAGAAATCAAGGTATAACGTTCATATTATTTATTAGTAGCAGGTTTGGGAAGCTTCGTGTTTTAGGTCTATATGCTATATGCTGTACGTACCGTGAAGTTGGTTTTGCAATCAAAATTAAATAAAAAAGAAGTAACGATATTAGACATTTCACACGAAACTTAACGACCCTACAAACGCCCCCTTAGGAGTTTCCGTGACTGTGCGCCACCACCTACCTCGAGGCACGAAAACTGAATAATCCGATGATCTTTTGAGTGTAGAGCGATCGTCCTTCTAGCACCAATCACGCTCTGTAGCTTTGTTTCTGGGGATTACTGTTTGTGGCTTTACGTAAAGAGAGAGAAATAGAGGTAGGGAGGGAAGTCTAAGCTCAAAAGAGAAAGTTGAACAATAAAGTCACGCACCAATTCGAAGGAAGACAGTTTTATAAACTTAAGTAGAAACCCCAATAGGATTTAAAAAGTGAAAAAGGAAAGAATGCCTATTGTGGAGGATATCCTCCGAAAAGAGACATTTTGACCGCTTGTCGGATGGGTGACGTTTCTGTACATTTAAAGAAATGAAACCTTTCGTTACACAATGTATTCAACGTATTCGTGCTTATGATTTCGGTTATTACATAAGATTATGGGAGAAATCAGAAGTAAAATTCTGAGAAGCTATCAAAGTCCCGTAATTATTATACTATATTAAATCAGTAAGGTGTATTTGTCGTAGTAAATATACATTTCTAATAGGTTTTGTTACTTTAAGGAATTTAAATAATCTGTTATTGCTTTCACTGGTATCAAATATAGTTCTAAAATTATTTATTTAATACTAATTTATTATCATTCAGTTTTAATGATCACTCCAAATGGGTAACAATAATCTGACAATACTAGGAATTAAAATTAAATTCTAGCCTTGAAATAGATATCTCGTATTAATTAACATAAATTTACCTACGTGAAAATAAAACAAAACATCTATATATTTTCTACCAATTTATCAAATGCGTAATATACATATATCAATTCGGCGTATAAGTATCCATTCTTTTCTCTTAATAATATCAATCAAAATAACATTTGAAATGAACATGAAGGATCAGAAAGTACAATTAAACTGTTTATATACGCCTGGAATAATGCTCAAAACCGAAATTGAATTATTTGTTTCACTTTAAGAATACAGAGCTGAGAATTTGTGGTCTGTGACTAAGTTGTAAAGTTGTCTTTTAGAGATCTAGAAATTATTTGCTACTTGTGTTCCCTGTTAAAATATTTCATATCTTTAAATTGCACATAAGGTCATAAATACGAGATGAAGAAAAAGCGTTAATCTTGCATAAGGAAGAACAAAGGACTCGCCTGAAATTTTATACATATTCCCGATTGAATATTATATTTCGTATGAAAAGTATTTGAAAGATCAATCATCTCTTTCACACAACAAGAAGCATGATCATTAAATATTAGCTAATAAACATCCACCCTTCTTCCACATAATTAAACTGAAATCTTTACGTATTAACGCGAAGACAATGCTCTATTAAATTCAATCTAATTGGATTTTATAACTGGTCTTTAGGCATCAATTTTAATTCAGGCGGATATACTATTTTAAAATACGTTTTTAGTGTCAAGAATATTACAGAAGGTACACGAATGACTGCACATTGACAAATGCATTCAGTTTCAGTTCACATTACCAAGCACCTTCCTACAAAAGCAGAGTTCAGATATCCAAATGTTATCTTTCACTGAAAATTTCATTTGAAATGTCTTTGGATGTATTAGAAGACTTCCTTAAAAAAAACGTTCTAGGCATTAAAAGTACTCTTTCAGCACCAAGAAAACTCTACATAGAGGCAACGTTGAATCTCACTGATTGTTGTACGCTTACGAACTACTTGAAATGTAAATGACTCTTCCAGAAGCATTCTCAATAACTTTCCAGTAGATAGATAGATAGATTTATGTACTATTGGTGAGCTAGTTGCACTACAAGAATATAATAATAATAATAAGTTAGAAAGATGCAACCCATTGCCAAATAACTCCCAATGGTTAAATTTTTTATTCGAATCTTCTAGCCCAATGATTCCTCTCTCGTTCTTAAAACACTGCATTTTTGCTTTAGAACAGTAGTTATAACATAGTCATTTGATTTTCAACGCTCATTTTATTTGCTTTCATTGCCGTTAAGGTATTAATTCTACGAACACGTTACGTACAGTATACTTTACAACGTAATTCATTGGCGACAATACTAGAACTAATATTTCTACATCTGTTAATCATCCACTTGAGCACATGTTTATTTACATGTGTTATATATAGAGAACAACATAAAACATATGATGAAGCAGTATATAAAATTGTGATACAAATTAGAGATTATATAAAATACAGGATACTTAAGCTTAGACAGTTACGTTATAGCAGAAAATGCATATAATAATATCGTAATATTCCTTTTAGTTTTGAATTGGTAGAGTCAAAGATACACGGGAGTGGTTTTAGCCCTCAACCATTTATTTATATACAAGAACAAAGTTAATAAAATTAAAGTCCTGAAGAATACTGTGTACGAGTTATTTAAGTATAGGCGGTTAAAAAGATATCTTATTCTATGGAGTGATCAGATAGAGACTGTGGAGAAAGGAAGACTCCAGTTCCTTAGCAAACTGCGTGTCAGGAAGTTGTACCAGTTCCTTGGCAAACTGCGTACATGCGAAATATTAAGGTAAGAGTACACACTAGTTCCTTAGCGAACTACGTGTGCGGATGACACCAATTCCTTAGCAAATTACGTGTCGGGAAGTTGTACCAGTTCCTTGGGGAACTGCGCACAGGATAAGTTAGGTTTTACAAGTGAGAGTGCACACCAGTTCCTTAGCGAACTACCTGTGCAGCATAGTACCAGTGACTTAGCGAAATGCGTACCAGGGATGTTCCAGTTCCTTAGCAAACTGCGAACGAATGAAGGAGAGGAGCTGACCACCTGGGGAATGAGTGATGGCTCTTGCTGTGTGCTGGTCCGTTTTAAAGGTGATTGTAGGGGTGGCTCTTTTTGCTTCTCCTACTTGACTCCAGCTCCCTCTGTCTTCCGTTATTCGCTCCATCTGGTGTTAGTTTGCGGAGTTGACCGTCGTCTGCTCCAATGTTTATGACTTGTTTACTTACATAACCACATGTTTGTTCTATAAACATGTGTGTTCTGTTTATACAATGTCCGCGTGTTCGTAATACACGCTGGTCATTACGATATATTATATAGAATGCATAATACATCTGGAAACCACAAATTAGCATACAATACATGGCGCAAGGTTATGCAAATTACTAGACAACATATAGTAATGTTGGGAATACATTAAAAAAAGAGACTGACATTTTAACATAGAGTAGCGTTTTGGCACTCACTGACATAATAGAAAATATGACTCTGTAACAGCTTTTCTACATCAGTTTTTTTTTTTCAATGATAAACTTTTAAGTTTTTTTTTTTGGCGATTTGTTATGTAATTTAGGTCCTCTATATTTTTTTAGTACTTGTTAGTCTTACACTACTAATATGAAATTTACTAGCTGACCTGGTTTCATATTAATTTAAGAGTTTTTGGTAAACAATCCTTTGCTTTCATGTATGTAAGGAACCGATTGTAATACAGTAAAACCTCTCTAAAGCGGACAGCCACGGAGAATACAAAAATGTCCACTATAGAGAGGTGTCCGCCTTACAGAGGTTTCAATATTTTCTTAATTAAGTTAGTGAGCAATGCAATATGGAACCAAAAGAATATACGCGGGTGTATCAAACAATTATACTGTATGAATATAACTAAAACCTTATTAACATTACCCTCCTCCGTCTAAACTTTACTTTATGTTCAGGGAACAACTTAGAAATAATATTTTATATTCTTGCACTTTTCGTTTATCACATATTATGTCTTGAGTATGTTTGTAAATTAATTGGAATTCTGGACGTTTTTAGAAAGAAAGAGAGATAAGTAGGAATGCTCCAAAACTGAGGAATGGATATTTGTGTAATTTTTCACTTCATATGACTTTCTCTCTTCCATGTTATCTTCGATGTCTTGCGCTGCTCTTTTGCTATTTTTCCGTCCGAGTATGTTTCTCCCTTCAAGCATATTGTTGATCCGGAAGGGCACGAAAAGATGTTTAGTTCCATCAGCGTTAGAAATGTTTTTAACTATAACTACGGTAACTACGAACGGTGGTAACTACGGTGGTAACTACGGGTGGTAATTACGAACTATGAAAGGGAACTTATCCAACCATTCTGTATGACAGTCGGTATGTTAGCAATCCTCTGATTCTCCTTAAATCACTTTGGAAATGTCCGTTATATACTGCTTATAAATGACAGAAAACACTGTCCGTGTCCGCAATACAGTGTGTCGGCTTTAGATAGGTTTCTCAATACGTTTCTTCTTATAGCGATAGTCAGGGATTACAAAATATGTCCGTTAAGGGAGGTATCCGCTTTGCAGAGGTGTCCGTTAATAGAGGTTTTACTGTATATAGATACAGGGTAAAGGTAATAAATTCTTTTGTCAAAAAATTGATTTACACGATGTTGTCTGAGATATATAGATATTTTTGTTATAAAAACTATTCTAAAGTGAGTAGGATATATTTTAAGAAGTTACTGTTAGTAATCTGCATACACGAGAAAAAGCAACACTGTTAAAGTGACATCTTGCAATACACAATGAGAAGTCTCACTCTTTTGTGTACATCCATATTTTTAGTCTGTTAAGAACAAAATATTGGACAGTTCGTTGTGTCACATTATTTAGATGGTAGTGCACATTCAGAAAATTGATAGTAGAAACATCAGTCCCGCGACTGGGGCAGAGGGAGGGCGAAAATTTCATGTTAATCAGGATAATGTGTGCTAGAGCATTAAAATTAATTATATTATGTCCAGCTTTAAGTGAAGCAATACCATTAAGATTATCTAAGTATTAACCTACATTTTAAATATTGGGGTAGATGTCGAAATGTCAAAAATATGAAAAAAAAAAAAATGTTTTTTTTTCTTAGCAGTTTCGTTTCTATTGCGTGCAAGCGTTAGCGTTTTTAATTTTTGGTCTACTCTTTGGTGGAACTACTTGAGATAAAAATGCTAGTGATATAAGGGCATAGATAACAGTACTGATTTATTTTGGGATGGGGAAGGGAGATGTTTAAATTCTGGAAAGCGGAGTACTACTTTTCGTGTGCATGTTCGTGAAGAAATATTGAAAGTGGTGTCATTTTATTAATATGATAGTGCTCATTCAGAAAATTGATGGTGACAATCTCAGTTCCGAAAACTGGCGGGGAGGAGAATTACTTAAACACATAATTTCGTTTTAATCAGAATAAATCTGTGCTACAGCACTCATGGCGTTCAGTTTTAAGTGAAGCAACATTATAAAGCTTACCTAAGTCATAACCCAATTATTAAATGTCGGGTCGAAGTGTCAAAAACATGAAAAAGTTATATATTTTAGCAGATTCGTTTCTCTTGCGTGAAAACTTCAGCGTATAACATATTTTGTCTAATTTTGGGTAAAGTTGCTTGAGATAGAAGTGCAAGTGAACAGGAAGTGAACATTTAATTGGAAGTGTACATATAATCCAAATATGATGTACACAACGTGTACTCTGTATTCCCTACAGACACATAAGACAACGGATAAAAAATTGACCTAGACAGTGCGTAAGCACGGTAAAATGACGGCTACACAGAAAACCTGTAAATAAATGCGGGACATTTATACAATGGAGGTTGATTCACTACATTCGTCAATGAGACAACAGATGTAAGGGGAGACATTCACAAATTGAAATTTGCTTGTATGAATGCGAGTCCGGGCTCCAAGCATCGCCCAGCACTGTAAATATACATAACATGAAGTTAAAAAACTGGCTTTAATTTACCTTTGTAGTGTAGGAAGCAAATTGTAGATGTTTTTTTTAGAACTTAAACTTCTCCTTGTCCTTCTCATAAACTTAAAGCAACCATGTTGTCTGTGCCCCTGTTGGCCTTATTGATAGGTAAAGCGGTTTCCGGCCAGGCGGATGAGCGGTCTGCGGTGGTAGGCCATCGGCTCGAAGGTCCCGGGTTCGAATCCCGGCAGGAGCATGGGTGTGGATTTTAAAACTTAACAGCTAAAGGCGAATCGTTACGGGCCGAAGTCCAAAGTTTCTAGACTGGCCCATATAAAAATAAAGTTTTCCAAAGGTAAAGCATTTTCACTAAAAAGTAGACCCAAAATTACATTCGCTGAACTTTGCACACGAAAAAAACAAGACTAATGGTTATTATTTTTTTAATTGTTTGACGTGTTGACCCCCACTACCAATACTTAAAATCAGGGCCTAAAATTGAGTGGAGTACTCCACACTTTGTGGAACTGTAGGAAAGGAGTGTGGAACTATAATTCTTAAAGTGTGGAGTGGTATTAATGTGAGTACCTTACTTTTCTTCGATAATGCATTTAAACGCGTTTAGTGTGTCAAACTAAGTCCTACTGATTCAATACATTCATTATGTAATGGGTTACTCAATTCCATATCATAACTGCCAGTATATGATATTAAGCCAGAGTTAATACGTATAGGTGTCTCCTAGATGGCAGGGAAAACCATTGCCAATTTTGAGGTGAAGGAACTTTTTAACTATATTTAGTTTTCAAACGTTTTCGGTTGCATTCATATAGTTTTGAAATATGCAACTAACTGCACGTTTATCTGTTGTTTCAATAGGACATTACACTTTTCCGATATAATGAAATGTGTTGTTTCGTAGATAAAAATTACACGATCCTTTGAATCCGTTATAGGAATATGTACTACCAGAGATAACAAACATCAATAACCGCCAAAAATTTAGCCGAAGCACCGTAGACTCTCAACAACCAATCATAACCCAGGAAATATTATCCGTTCGTAAGTTTCATGGGAAAAAAATCCGGTTTGCTTCCTGTATTTTATGGTTTAATACAATACAATTAAATATGTATCCTAATGTGCCTTTAATTTTGTTTGCTCTGAATGCCAAAATTTTCCTACATAATAATAATAATATTTTTTTGGTCGCAGGTAAACATGATGTACTGGACAGAACACTGATTATATGTCAAAACAAATGCTGACTAAACTAGTTTTTCTATACTATATAAAATTTTTACCAGTGTTGAGCTGTGATTTCGTTGAATTTTAGGCCCTGCTTAAAATATTGGTTATCACTTAGATCATCTTTGTGATGTGGCTTCACTTAAAACTGGACATAGCAAGACTAATTTTAATGCTCTAGCACACATTTATCCTGATTAAAGCGAAAGTTTGTGTTTAACACACTACCCTCAATATTTCTTCACAAAATTGCACACGAGAAGTAGTACTCTGCTTTTCAGAATTTAAACCCCTCCATTTCCCTTCCTATAAATGAATTCATATTGTTATGTATGCCCTTGTCTCACTTGCACTCCAAAATTACATTCGCTGATGTTTGCACGCAATTGCTTTTATATTACCAAGATTGTCTAGTTTAGCAAATTATGCAGATGAGAGGTGTTTGGTAAGTCATTTATGCAGTTTGTCAACTGTAGCAAAAGCGTACCAAACCTAACACTAACATATTGATTTCCGTTGTTCAACAGTGTCACTCAAAAGCCAGCACCTAATTTTTGTGGGCAGGAAGTTACCTTCATTTGTAATGAAAATTACCAGAGACATTTATTCGATAAAATAAATTATGGCATACTTAGCTGCAAGCTCGGATCTTAGTTTCATAACTAGGCTCTAGAATCATCTTCGGTGACCCTTAATAATATCTAACTTAGAACAGTTTGGATAGTGACTATTCTTTTCATTATTATTGGTGGTGGTGGTAACTTTTAGTAATAAAACATTAGATAGTTCACACAAGCTAGAAAATGAAATTCAACTCCTAGCATAATAACCTGACATAGTATAATTTTGATTTGTGACTGACGTTTTCAAAACATATAGTGGATGCTAACTCTAGTTCGTTATCGTTACACCAACACAGTACTCTGGTGATGAACACCTTGAATAATATGATTATGGTTACAAAAGTATAGCAAAAACAGTCTGATTGAATATTGAAAATATTGGGTTGATGCGAACGAAATTACCACTATGACACCTGTTGGGAAACGCACCTCAGCAACACAACACAGTGATCGACTGAGGTCAAGCGTCTAACGTCACAAACTCTGTAAATGTCCAACAAGCAGGATTAGGTGCCCAGACAGTTTATTGTTGAACAGGGTAGTATAAAAGTGCACCATGAAAAACACACAATTGCGAGTGATTTTTCTTTATAAATTCAAACAGGGGTGTTTAGCACAGCAAGCCGTAAACAACATTAACAGTGTATTTGGGACAGGAATGGCGAAAGAACGTATCGCTGTTCGTTTATCAAATTTCGTCCCGGTGACATAACATTGTAAAATGAGCCCCGTGGACACCGACCAACATCATGTTCGGATGAGCTGGAAGCGGACACTCAGGAACACCGTGGAAGCGGATCCTCGGAAAAATGTTTGTAACCATTCCAGACCTGTTATATATACACCATACCATTGTCAGTCGGCGGCTCCGCGCGATCGGTAAGATGCACAAACAGGACTCATGGGGGCCAAATGAGTTGACACCGACCAACAATAATCGCCGTCTGTGTAGTTCTCTGAGTGTAAATAATAAGAGGGAAAATTCCCTGCATCAGATTGCCACTTCACATAAAAAATGGATGTGTTATGTTAAACGTAAACAGTCAGGACAATTATTGGATCGTGACCAACGTCCAGCATGGTGTCTTAAACCACCTCTCCACCCACGGAAGGTGGTGTTGCTGGTATGGTGGTCTATGGTGGGAGTGATCCATCATAACTTTCTTAGGCGAGGTGAAACAATTACTGCAAATCTTTACAGTGGTGAACTCAACGAAATGCACCGCAAACTCTTCCGCAAGCATCCAGCAATGCTAAACAGACATGATGTCCCCATGTTGCGTGACAATGTCCGCCCACACGTTGCTCAAAGAACGGCTCTCCATGAGTTGTAGTATGAAACCTTTCCGCACCCGCCATTACCCGCGATCTCTCTTTCACTGGCTACCAGCTCTTCCGTCATCTCGATCACTTCTTGGCAGGGAAGACTTTCCCTGATGATCGGGCAGTGAAACATGCAGTTGATGATTTCTTCGCATCACAGACTCCAGACTTCTTTCGCCACGGAATGCAACCGTTAGCTGAGCGATGACGATAATGTTTGGATGCAGATGGCGACTACCTTGATTAACCAGGTAATATAGTTTTCATTTTTTGTCCTTTAGACAAGACGCACTTGGAGCGTACATTTCATTCGCACCAACCGAATAGAAAGAAGCAGTTTGTTGCAATATTAATTGCCTTATTAAATGTAAGGAAATTCTTTGTTATCACTCTCTAAGTTGGATTTTCGCATTCTCTCCCACTTGTCTCAAGCACTGGTGGTGGCACGAGAACTTTATTTGATTCTTTCCTTGTCCTTGCAAAATGCTGTGAATCAACATCCAATGAATTTTAGACATTAGCAATAATCTTAAATTGTGGTGTCATAGAGACTTATTATTCATCAACTTATAACATCTTGAAGTAGTTATCCATTGCATTTCACAGTAATCTGTAGATACTAGAAATCAATGTTGTAAAATTTTGATAGTGTTATCATATTTTAAAATACAATTTTAAAAGCATAGGGGTCCGCACAAGTAGCAATCTTAGGCACAAAACGTTTTTCTACACATCTATTAATTTTATCCATGTCCTGGAGCTGGAGCTGCTCTATTAAAACATTTCATGATTATTGTATTCTAGTTCATTCATTATGTGAGCTAAAGAAACTTAACCTAACCACAACTAACGTGAGATATAGACTCTGAATTAAATGTATATGAAATTACTTGAAAAGTTAGGAATACAGGAGTCATTAAATAATAACAACTTCAGCTGCTCCCATGCTTCTCGTATAGTTAAGATAAAGAATCACATTACCAACTGTTTGATTCTTAAAGGTAAGATTTGTGTTCTTATTTATTACGTTAGTATATGAATAGAGAGATAGGCCGGTGGAGTATCTAAAATTCATCCCAGAAGTAAAATGTGAGTTGGGACGCTCGACATATAAAAAATATAAGATATTGACAATACATGCGTAGTCAGCAACAATGTCAATAATGTTCTGGATGCAATAACAAGATCTTTGAAATTAACCAAACAATTAAATCTAGAATTCAGCACTTATCTGTAAAAATGACGAATCTCTGCAGTAAAATGAAATAGTAATATTCTTCAAATGAACTGCCAATATTTCCATAATTACAATATAGTTGGCTGGACATCTAGCAACAACAGAGAAAACCCAAGTTCTGAAAAGTAAGGAAAATCATTATCATAAATAATGCTAACTTCTGGATTTTGGACCAAAACGGGAGACCTCGACTAATTCTGTAAATAAAGTAGTTCATTGTCACAGGCACTCATATAAATAGGAAAGTTGATAATTACACTTCGTACACAAACAGGTTGTTCCAACCTGCTTAGCGTTATATATGGAACAGCTAATACCCATTGCTCATTTGAAACTAAGTAGAGGATACAATGGAATGCAATTCAAATGCGTTTTTCCTACATTCTATACTCATAGTTCATCCTGCTAAGCAGTAGTATTCTTCAACCAAAAGTTGGATTTGTAGAATTCTTACTTAAGTCCTGCAGATGCGCTTAATCCAGATTTAAATGATGACATGCTTCTTATTACGTACGCAGTACATAGGAAAAAACACATTATCTGTGTACATTGTAGAGGGTTACGTTACTTTCTTTTAGCCGTAAGTCCTTGTTACCCCTATTGTTTAAACAGGAAACTAATATATCTCAGATACTCTCAGTGAATTCTGAAATTAGACTTTAGGTTTCAGTTGTACTTTTTTTTAGGATTTTCAGTTTCTAATTCTGCAGGTTTTTTCTTGTACTTTTTAAAAGAAGCTTTTGAATATATAAGCGAAATTTATGTTGCGTCTTAGCGTAGAAATTGGTTTCGGTGTGTAGTCCTGGAACTTGGTTTTGGTATTTCATACAATTTAGTTTATATTTCTTTTACGACTTTCTATTTCTGTTCCTTCAGAACTTATGCCATTGATTTATTTTCGCGACAATGGGTGTGAAATAAATTTGGTTTTGGATCTATTACTGCAATTTAGATTTAATTTTAGTTGTATTTCGATTTCGGTTCCTCTCGCGATTTTCGGTTACTTTTCTTGGAAACTTTTTAATTTTGGTTTGGTTTCGCAGCACACAAGCCAAATCAATTTGGTTTCTTTAAGCTCAATTTAGTTTCAATTACTACTATGTAATTTCGATAATATCTCACTGGTTACGATTAAAACATCTATTTCATTTAGTAGCTAACTCAAAATATGCGGGATGCCAAGGTGGCTCAGCTGGCAGAGTTTTCTCGGAGTGCTCCCGTTTCCTCCTACTTTCTTCATTCCACCAATTTATCCCATCATCATCCATACAGCCTGAACCATAGTTGCCTAAAGGCTTTAAAATAAATTCACTTCAAAATTCAAAATATGCGTGAAGGAGCTTCGGCAAAATGGTGTTTAATTTCAATATAACAATTTTCACATGAGCGAGATCTACAGAAGTAAACGCTACACATTACAATAAATTTGAATTCATGGAATTTGGAAACTATGTGCAGCCTTAAAACCGCATTATTAAGTTGGTATTTATGATAGTATTTTACGGAATATTTATGAGTAAATTTACGTTGTGGTCTTTTGACGTCTGAGAGCCTATTTCTTATTCTTCCTGAGTAAACAATAATCAAATCACCTAATGAGAAAATTCTTATCGAAAATTATTGTGAAAGACTAAAATCTGAAATTGTATATAGTCCCTCAGTTTTATTTTAACTTTCGTGAGTACATTCAGCACCATCCTCTTTAGTACGCACTATTTTTATTTCAGTCACATTTTTCGCAATTTTCGTGAAGGGATACATACTTTTCTTACATATAAAATACAGAGAAACCTTTTTCTTCCTAACTGAACGTGTATGAATTAGGGAAAAGTTTTGCTACTAGTAAATAGGATTTCCAACGCGGCTGGTCGATACGTAGCATTGCGTACTATACAATTTTATGGCACAACATTCGTGCAAAATCACGTTATTGGTCTCTGGCACAGAACGTAAAAAGAACTGTTTGCTCCCTGTCAGGAAAAATTGACTTTTATTTCCTACGAGCTACACGAAGAAAGGAAACACCAAGACTTCAAACAGAAAATTCTTTTCTAGAATGTAAAGGAAGGAGAGCAGAGAAAGGAGAGAACTACTAGAAGAAACTTACTTGACGAAGATATTGAGGAACCATTGTACACACACATGCGTGCCACTGTGTAAGAGGAAGAAGAAAATGTTAAATGTGGGGTTTATTGTCTTACATTCATTACAACACAAAAAATAGTGAATGCTTCCCGCGACAAGTACTGATTTTACAATCATGCTTTTATCGAGAGGTTATTCTTTATTTCGAAAACTTGTTTTCACCTCACTCGAATTCAAGAATAAACTTAAGTATAACGTCGTACGACTATCATCATCACCGTCTCTTGTCTTTGGTAATTAGGACCAGATCCTTCATAACAGCTTCAAAATTCCTGAATTCTTCTGGTCTGGTCGTTTTCTTTTGCCTATAGTACGATGTTTCTTAGTTAATTCTGGCATCAAGTTAAATGCCATTTTTTCTCTCTCTTTTAAACCTTTTCGATTTAGTATTACCTTGTTTAATTTACAAATCTCCATAAATCATACAATAATAAGTTTTTTTCCCCTAATATATTTAGATTTGCTTTCTTCTCGTATATTATCTGCAAAAGGAAACTTCTGCTCTCCATATCTGTCATGTCTTCTATCTGTGATCCATATCTTCTACGTAAGTATTGTCAACACAATTGCAAAATTGTGTATCAGTAAGATTGTAGGTGTTCATTGGTGGTTGTATGACGTGATCGAAGTCTAGTGAATAACATGATAACTTGCCTCGGAGTTTTCCACTGAGCAAACCAGGGTTTGTGTAATTCTTAGTCTATATGAGGTTTAAAAAGTTGTTATCATTGTATGTTAATATTAGTTATTAAACAAATCGTTTTGTCTCTTCCTTATCAACTAACTACTTAAATATATTTTTCATTCCTGGTCTGGATTAAGTAAGCTAAAATCTCATTATTAGTATTCTAGTGCACTAACTACTACAATACATGTCTAATAATTATTTTATGTTTCATTCCTTTTAAGTATTTGAACTGGTCTCGATAGATTTTGTTCTGATTTAGAACAATCAACATCATCTTAAATTTACTTCTGAACTGGCTAATTAGTGTTTGCGTTAAGGATACGGGAGCCATATTTTTTTGTGCCTTTTTCTCCTTTTGGTGTAGATCCTCCTGTTGTGTTTTGAATGTATATTCTTTTAACCTGCAACTGTTTGCCGTGAATGATAATCTAATTATTGTACCTTCTCTATCTCGAGTTTAAATGTCTTGTACTAGAGTTTTATCCAAATTTTAAAATAGTGTTTATCCTCCTGTACTTGAATGGCTATTGTGTCTTTTTCTCGAAAACAGTTGCATGTCTATTATGTATTATTACTATTCTTCTCGTATACTTCGTTCCATTCGTTTGTTTGTTTGATAACAGTCACCAGGATCCTGAAAGCTCTTTTCCCACTTCCGAAATTTTACTTTCAACTCATTGTTTATTAAAAAGGTTCAAACCGTTATTCACTTAGCTAATGCCTTGTCACATATTTGGTAAAACTTATTATATCTTTAGATTTATAGTCTCTATGTGAACTATATTGCAGTTTCTGTGCTTGAAGATCACTACATAGCAGACATAGGGACTCTACCATATTAAAAAGAGAAGGAATAATTTGAATTTCTTTTAAATTATTGAAAGATCATAAGCTAAATTTATCTTTATGTTCACATATAAATTCAAAATGTATCATGGGAGGAAAAATCATTACCAGAACTGAATAGCAGATATTTAAAATAATATTCGAAAACAAATTGAATCTCATTAATGATCCTGTCTTTAATTTACAAACTTTTAGTTGATCTAATCTGCAATTATTTGTCACCTATCGTTTTCACCTCTAAGATCAATATGCTGAATTCTGTTCTTCATAATTTAAATTATATTACGTAATCTATTTTTATAAGAAAACTCTAGTTCGGTTATTTGTATCGATCTTACATTTTAAATTAAACAACAACCATGTTGCTTTTAGTAAACACATTAACTTCCTATATCCTCAACTAAATCTGGTAGTTATAGGAGATTAGATTGGTTAATGCATCAGAGCAGCATAGATGGTGGGCATTATCTTTGAAATGCCGTGTTCGTTGTATAAGTAAATCATTGTTCGCAGGTGCGCTGTCCTTGTACATGATGCGGCTCTTCCATAAGCTTCCCTGGATTTTGGAACTCATAAACTTCTCATCATTGCTTAAGATGGGATAGACTCACTGATAAATAGTATACACGAATGAAACTCTACATAGGAAACTAATAAAAATGAATTTAAAATGTACTGTGACTTACATAAAAGTAACACGAATGTGTAATGAGGAATGTCGAAAAGAGACAATGAATATTCAATGATTCTTTATGTAACAGAAAAATCAAGTTAAGTATTAGTACAGTAATTACAGCACAAGTTTTCCATCACGAGCAGAGAAATATCGATGAAGTCATTGTTGTGATGATGGTTAGCTCACTGTAAAATATTTCCGTATTTTATTGATATGTTTATTAAACAAAATGATGTATACATAGGAAAATCTGTTTTACACTGGAATATTAAATAATGAATTTGGAAACAACAAATATTTACAACTTGCCAAAGTACCCGATCGTTGCTGCAGAGTAAGTAAACTGTCGTAATATCAATAGTCGTAATACTTCTACTACTATTACAGCTACAAATAGGTTCACTAACAAATACTGGTTTACCTACCTAAATAGAATCTAGTTTACCTACATATTTATAGTTATTATCAATATGAGAAAACTAAACTCTTATTATTATAACTAACAGAAATTCCCTGCAAAAGTGAAGAAAATTGTTATGTAAAATAATTTTACAATAAATGTATTTTCTAAGTCATTGTATGTAATTTTGTGCGTTATCAATTTGAAGTTGTTTCACATCATTCCTAGAAAATTACCCAGAAATTAAATTATTGTTATCGATAGGACATGTTGTATTACGAAAATTGTATTACATGTTGTAAATTTATACTTTGTTGCAGTACATCATCATTCAGTGTATTCCAATTTAGTATTGTCAGTGGCGTACGAGGTAGTTTTATATGGTATAATGTACCGGTATGTGATATAATTCTGTGCCTGAGAGCCAGAACCGCTTAAGTCACAAATCCTTGGTTACGAAAAAAAGAAGAGAAAAACTACCTACTCTCATGTTTGTCTCTAAATGTCAGACTTATTTTGAAACACACATTTATATTTTTTTGCCAACTTCAGCAATGCAATATTGTTTATCGTTCGAATCAAACATATTTTTTCAGAGAAGTCACATTCTAATCTTTTGTACCTGTTTAGAAGCTCCTTTTAAAATATTAATGAAAAATTACTCCAAAGTGCAGAACTTTAATATTCTTTCAGGTCCCTTGATAGGAAAACTATAGCTAAAAGGAACCTATCGCCGCCCATGGTGTCCATCCGTCCGTTAGTGTTCAAAAATTAAATGTCACGAACTACAAGGATAGAGAGGCGCGCAAGGTGTCGTTGGAAAGATTCTTGACTAAACTAGCTCAGAGTCCCTGGAATTGTCCTGATTAGTGCAGTGATTCAACGTTGCTAGCCTATTATGTAAAAAATCGATTGGTCAAATTGCTTCCATTCAGTTACACCTAGCTGCGACAAACTTGGCATAAACATTATTCGACAGAATATAAAAACACTGAGAGGGCCTAGGTTGCCAACCAACCCACTTACCAGTGTTGTCAGCCTATTTTCTATAAAATTATATTTTTTTCATATTGCTTCCATTACTTTAGTCATAGCAGCAGCAAACTTGGCATAAACATTGTTAGACTCAATAGGAACGTACTGCGAATGTTTCCGCTCCCCAGGAACCCCGTTGTCAGTGTTGCCAGCGCATGTCAAAATATATCTCATGAACCATAAAATGTAGAGGCATGCACTAGGTGTCGTTCGAAAAGTAGTCAAAGTGTACGTGCAAGAACAAAAGAAAGTTGTCGGGGGGCTTTCTCTCGTATACGTACATTAAAATATTCTAATGCTAATAAGCGTTTCTCTAATGGGAAATACGAAATATAATAGTGAACAATTGTGTGAATATGCAGAAGTAAGTTTCTTAAGAAGCAGGGAGCCAGGGGTCTTGTCCCCCGACAAGTTACACCTAAATTCCGTAATAGTTGAAACTAAACATTTCTCTATGAGGGTGGGCGAAATACCATAGACGAAACAGTCTTGTACTCAGGGAGCCATAACACATCCGTGTGTCATGTACTACTTATAGTGAGGCGGTTGAATGAAAGTTTAAAGCGTCTCTAATAGAACATTTCTCTTCATCTATAGAAATGTTAAGTAAAAATCAAGTGATCATCATACTTCGTGAGTCTTAACCTTTCGCAATAAAATATATTACGTGTATGAAACATACTAAAATGTACAAAATATTCAGTAAAGTTATGTGAATGTTGTTTGAATGTTCGTCTACATAGCTAGTGTAGTATCGCCGTAGTACAAAAATGGAAATTTGTATTGCGACGTACTGCCAGGCGAAGCAAGATCGGATCTTGTTTCCCGAAAAAAATTCCCGAGTTTAAAAGCGAGCAAGCTTAACATCGAAGAGAAAATGAAGATGAGTCACCTTAAATTAGAGGCTAAACTTAAAGGCTCAGTCCAAGTGGGGTTTCCCACCTTTTTGGTTTTACGTCAATTATTCAAAATGCAGTACAGGTAAACAAAATTTAACTTCCACAGACCAAAGTTGGTTTAGTACTTTAATAATGGGTACAATTAGTTTTAAAGAGATGCTACTAGTAATCTCAAGATTGTGAGCAGACACTTTTGGAATAGAATATAGTCCCAAAAGTGTCTGCACACAATCCTGAAGTTATTACTGACATTTCCTTAAAGTTAATTGAACTCATTATTAAAGAACTAAACGAGCCTTGGTATGTGAAAGTTGAACCATGTTTACCTGCACTGAATTTTGAATAATCGACGTAAAATGAAAAAGGCGGAAACACCCCGCTCCCACCTACATAGATCACTTATATATATATGGGGTGCAGTGACTCAATGCTAGAAAACACCTCTGGCGCTAGGGGTCGTCGTCGGTTCGATCCCAGCTCTCATGTCATGTGGACTTTGTGGACTTAGGTTTCTACTCTCTGATGTATTGCGATAATTGATCAGGATTTCGGGTGAGACAGAATACAAAAGTCAGGATGTTAGGTGTGCTACGAAACAAACCACGTTGAGAATCACTGTTCAGTTCCTCAAATATTCAACGCCTGATCTCAAGGATTATTCCCTTGAATATCCTGTACTATTTTGCTTGTTGTTAGGGTATCATCCTGGCAGTCGCCTAGTGAAACAAAAACCTGGAAAACTCGAGTCAAACCAGACCTGAAAAGGGTCATCGACTTATTCGGGTCAAGATTTGACTGGATCACCGGGCCTAGACTTCAGACCCGGTCTGATCCGATTTAGACGTGGAAATCCTAAATATATTTGTCGAGTTTAACAGTTTACAACTGCAAAGAAGAAAAGAGATAACTCATCTATTGAACTGCACCAAGAAACTAGGTACATCAAGAAATTATATTCTGTTATATTTATTCCTACGCTTTTCCTATACTTGTCTACGTTTATTATTCAGTTTGTTCTCAACTTGTCTCATCACACTACAATTTATTCAACATCACCGATGCTACAATTGAAGTCTATGTGCTATCTTTTCACATGGCACATAGACTTTTGTTCACGCATACACCTCAATTTGTGAGTTTCTTAACAGATATAGACATTCAATGGAATATCTGTTACAATCATTTCATTTTAATAGAATAGTGATAGTATGCATACTGTTAAAATAAGAAAACTGACAGCAGATTTGATCATGACTTGTCTTAAAGTGTGACCAATTCCAAATTTCAATATCTTTCAGAAATGTAACTTTTCTGCAGGACATGCTAAATAAACTAGTTAGGACATATAGTTTTGCTCGATTCTGTAGTGACCATACTCAATATATTTTCTGCATTATTTGCGATGCATACTTAGTGAAAACTCCTCTTATAAAATTATGGTTACTTCACCTCCTCTTTTACGCGAGTGTATATATACATTTACATACATAGACGTCACTGTGGTTTATCTCTGGAATGTATGCATAATGCACACACATGTAAGTGGTTTGAAGTGTATATATGCAAGTGTGTGTGTGTGTAGTCTGGGATTCAGAAAGAGAGAGAGAAAGAGAGGCAGAGAGAAAGATGGGGGATAAAGACAGAGAGAAGAGATTGAAATTCGAATTTCTGGTTCAAATACTCTGCTCTGCTCAACCTCATTAAATATTCTCTCAACTTGCAGTTGAGTGAAACAAAGTTGGTCATAGAGTACGAAGGGTTCCTTTAAAAAAAAAACATGGGAAACCTCACTCGCGTACCGAGGAAACCTCACGTAGTGACAGTAGGTTGAAAATTCGACTTCAGAATGCCTAATGCCTTTCTTTTATCTCTGATGGTCTGTCCTTTACTTTCAAGAAACTTTTTCCTAATCTTGACTAACTTAACCGCGCTCAGATTTTCTGTTCTCTCACTAGTACCAGAAGTTAAACTTCTCTTTCTCTCTGTGTGTGTTTCTGGTTGGTGGAAACTGACAGCACAACGACCGAAATGAACCGTAATTATAAGTTGAATAAGGTAGGAAATTATGCTAAAGCCAAAAATAAAAGTGATATGCAATTCGAAGCGGTATCAATGGTGCCAAATCGAAAAGAGAGAGATTCCATATCTAATATATAACGTTTTAAGGGAAAGTACATATCTCCCAACATCCTTAATATGATATCGCTTAAAGAAAAAGAATCACGTTTGAAACTCCATTTAGACAATATGTTGGATTACCGAGAATTAAAGAGACGGCGATAGTGCTCCCTGCTTTCTAGTTCAATTTTGTATGTGCAGTACATTGCATCTTGCAGGCGTAGTTCGTAATTCAACATCAGTAATCGGTAATACCATAGCGGTTCATCTTCTGTAGCTGATTGTTTTTTGTTCTTTCAACTATTTCAACAGAATATGTTTTTCATCATTCGTCCCACAAATTCTTCTTGTCATTTTCACGTGTCATTCTGTCGTACAGAATTGAGTTTCTGCCGAAACTACCAGGTGGGTAAATATGAAACCGGAATTTATGTACGGAAAAGACACAGCGATTGGATGACAATGCTAAGAACTATTTTATTCGAAGTATTGGCCATCGGCAGCGATACATTTCTGGCATGGTTCCGGCAATGTGTGGATGCCAGACCAAAGAATCTGTGCCTCTTGTGCTGCAAACCAGTCATCAAGCCATTTTCGTAAGATGTGAAGGGCTGGTCAGCAAGTGTGTGTCCCATGGATGCAAATAAGTGAAAATCGGAAGGCGCCAATTTCGGTGAGTAAGCCGCATGCGGAAGGATTTCCCAGCCAAACGTCGCAATCGTTTCCTTCACCGGTTTTGCTGTGTGGGAGGGTGCATTATCGTGAAGCACAATCACTTTATGTTGTCTCAGGTCATATTCTGGTAATTTTTCACGCAAAACTTGGTGCAAATCCATCATTTGTTGTCCGTAACGTGGGGTACTAACGGTTTCGCAAGGTTTTAGCAGTTCATAATATATCACTCCCTTTTGATCCCACCAAACACAAAGCATTGTCTTCTGTCCATAGTGATTTGGTCTTGCAGTCGATGTCGCCGGTTCTCCTGGAGTTAACCATGATCTTTTACGCTTAGGATTCTTGAAATAGATCCATTTTTCGTCACCAGTCACAATTCGATGGAGAAATGATTTCCTTTTGTACGTGGCGAGCAGAATTTCGCAAGTGGTTTTTCGGTTTTCCTGCTGTCGTTCAGTCAATGCATGTGGAACTCATTTTCCCACCTTCTGAATCTTGCCCATGGCCTTTAAACGTATGGAAACTGCTTCTAGTGTTACATTTAATTGATCTGCGAGTTGTTGTTGCGTTTGAGCGTCATCCAACAAATTTGCAATTCGCTGTCTGCAAACTTCTTCCACGTTCTTCATTTCTCATGTCAAAATCGCCACTTTTAAATTTTGTAAACCACGCATAGCACTGTGACTTACCAAGAGCATGATCACCGTAAGCTTCGACAAGCATGCGATGCGATTCTGCAGCAGTTTTCTTCAAATAGTAACAGAAAATCAATGCTGTCCGCACATTGTAGTTTGTAGGTACAAATTGCGCCATGTTCAACGCTATTAAACAATACACTATGACATGAAACTTGTCTGGTTGTGAGTTGCAAACCGTTATCAGCAGTCAAAACAAGGAAATAGCGCCAAGGACGCAGTTTTACAGTAACCACAGTGACAGCTAACGCCGTCTATGCAAAAATTCCGGTTTCATATTTACACATCTGGTAACTTCGCCATTGGGTTTCTTCGAACATTCCAGCACAGACATATACCACATGACCCACTTACTATTTTAAAACTTTGAATCAGAGTCAAAATGGCAGCTTTCAAGGCGGTCATTGTCGTCATATTCTCCTGCATGCATCACCTTTTATTCTTTCAATATCGTAATGGCTCTTATTGTTTTCCTCTCAATAAGATCGTAGGCAGAGCATTTCGTCTTAGGACTGTATATTTTCTGGCTAATAATGTAAGGAACATATAGCCGATTGACTTTTAATAACACTTTTTATTATCAAAGTCCCATGAAATAGGTATATATATATATATACAAAGACTTGACAAAGTTAATTAAATTAGTGTCGGTACTTAGGCTGTAGTGAGTGTACGTGGTTCATCTCTTTGATGTAGCGACTTATTTATCTGACTTATGGGCAAGGAGATGGTTGCTTGACGATGAAAAGGATTCTGACTCCAAACCAATTCAGAAAGGTAAGGTTAATCCGACTCCAATCCAAGTCGGTGGTAGAGAGCTTTAGGGACTCTGACTTCACACCAAGTTAAAGAAAAGGGAAGAGGTGAAACAAGAAATGATACTCATATGGTATCTGGTGGGCCTTTTATAGGCCTCTTCAGGCTTTCTTGTAGGCGTGACTTGAGCACTTGCAAGCTTCTCCTCTTGGAGTCGGCGTCGTCTGCTACAATTACTTGATTTAGTAAACATTTATAATTGCTTCTGTTTACATCGTGTTTGTTTTGCTTTTGCGTGGGCCTTCCTGACACACTTGTTATCTTCTCATTATAATATGTTTATCATCATCATCTCATTTAGCCGTTTTCTATCCATTGGTGGATGAAGGTCTTCCTTTTATTTCCGCATATCTCGGTTTGTTGCTTTCTTCATTCATGTAGCTCCTGAAAAACGGTGGATTTTATCTACCCAGCATCCATTTGGACGTAGTCTCGGTTGTTTCTTTACCCTGGGAAACCAATGCACAATATTCGTCGTTTACGTTCCATCTGTTCGTCTAGCTATCTGACCGACCCATCTCAATAGCATCTTTTTCGCACTCTTAATTGTATCTACTACCCTCGTAGGAGATTTCTGTCATTTGTCTTCCTGTCCCTCGTTGCTAGTCCTAGCATGCCTCTCTCCATTGCTCTTTGTGTCACTCTTAATCATTGAGTCATTTGTGCATTTAAAGTCCAAGTTCCACGACTGTACACCTTTACAGGCACGACACATTAATTATAAACGTTACGCTTGAGACAAATTGCTAATTTGCTTTTGAAAATAAAGTGTAGTCTTCCAATCGAGCTCAACGCCATTTTACATCTTCTACTTATTTCGTCCGTCAATTTGGCATTCGATGATTTTATAATGAAGTTTTGATATTCGATTTACCTGCCTTAGGTAACTATACTCATCAACGATAAATATTGTCTCTCTGTGAATCTTTATTTCCTTCTTTTCAGCATGCTGATTCTATATTACTTTTGGTTTACTTAAATTATTTTAAGTCCTATTTTCGAACTCTCATTACTTACCTTTTCCTTTCTGATTTGTAGTTCTTCTGCACTTGGAGCAAACAGGAATGTACCATCAACGAATAGTAGGTGATTAAGATAGGCTCTCCTATCGTTAGTGAAGCGTAGATACTTCTTACATAGAAATATTAAGAAATATCCACAGAATGAGATATTAAGACATGACTATGACTAATTCTTCTAAAAACATCCCCTGATTGCACAGAAATGTGTGGCATGTGCAGAGTATCCTGTACCAAAGTCATTGTGATACACAATGCACGCTTTAAATTTTGAAGTAAACCCATTGTAAAAAAGTAAGAGTGCGTTAAGTGAGTAAATTAGAAGCGAAGTAACTGAAGTGAGCTACAAATGAATTAAGCACTTTTGATGTTATGAAATTTGTAGATGTAAACCGTGTTTTAAATATTTATTTTAACATTTTCTCTTTCTTTAGAATACAAGTAATTATTGTCTTATCTACGTAGCAAGTAAGAAATTAATTCCTTTATTTGTTTTATTTAATAAATATTATGTTCAGTGTTCACAAACACAATGTTTGATTCGCCCAAAATATAAATAGTCATTGCAAGTCATTTATGCGCTACAAGTTTTATTAGAGATAATTGTTTCCATATGGCAACTTAAGCAGGAAAGAGCGAGGGCAATTTTTTATATTTACTGTCTTAGTTAATTTTATCGAAAAAGCGCTAGGTTTATCGAAAACTTGAAGAAATCAAATTTGTAAAACACACTTTACATATTAAATCAAAACTAAATATATCCATATCTTGACTAGTTTCCGAGATAATACCTTTTCTCCGAAATGCATTTTTTTTTACTTTTGGGTGGAGGTAGGGGGAAGCAAGGTGTTGTAGTGAGAGAACTTTAGCTACATACTTGTCTATATGGTAGTAGTCGATGAATAAGAAATTAGCTTCATACTATTTGACTAGAATATAGTGACAAGATTTGGTGGTACATAGCGACCCAAATAAGAGCGCGAACGCCTTCAAACTTGCCTCGCTGCACGGCTAATTTTAACATTAACTCCAACAATATATAGATGCACCAGTGTAAAGATAATTGTATGCTCTACAAGTTTTATTAGGGTTATGTTTTCCATATCACAACTCATTAAGGAGAAACAGGACAAAAATGGAAACAGCAAGGACATTGTTTTCATTTTTAGTTGAAATTTACCGACAACTATTAGATATATCGAAAACCTGAAGATAAATCAAAATGTAGAACACATTTCACAGATCAAACGAAAAGAAGCATATCAATATGTTTATTAGTTTCGGAGATATAACCATTTTTTTTGAATGGCTGATTTTCTAACTTTTGCGGTCTAAGGGGGTAGCAAGGCATGAACCTTGCTAAAAATCTCGAATGGGCACTGCAGTATTTGATCGAAACTCAAGTGTGGGAGCTGAGAGAAGCACTACTGGAAAAAGATTGCCACGCTTCAGAAATATCGTTATTGAAGTAGAAGTGTATATGTATTGGAATCGTAGTTAGTGGAAACTATATATATGTAATGGGCATATATTTAGTGGAACTCTAAAGATGGCGTCATGTACGTTGTGAAATGGTAATGTGTTTATTGTGGACTCGTGTATGTTATAAACTTTTAAAACCTATTTGATCGACAACCACATTTTGTGCAGTGGATGAAACTTAAAACATACGCAAGAGTGTATGTACGTGTGGAATACAGGAACGGTGATTTCAAAACATTTAGACTCCCGTATCAATCACCCATAGTGTTGAATGAATATTGTGAACTGTTTGTACGTCAAGGATATGTGAACATTGCGAAAAATGCAGAACCTTGATGAAAGTTGGCGAATTTATTGCGTAATTGATACCAACAAATATTGAACAACAGTGTCGTGTTACAACGAGTGTTGATCTTAACACATGTTTAAGGTAGTACATCATTGATATTCAAGGATTTAGATTGCATGAATTTCTAATGCGGGGATTTTGTCTTGTTGCCTGCGATGCAGGAACTACATTTCCCTGAATGGTGAAACTACCATGTGATCTTAGTGATTTAATTCTTGGATATCAAAAACAAGCAGAATGGCTGACTCAGAATTTTTAAGGCCTAACTTGGAACTCATCCAATGGGTTTACTCTAACCCATATTCGTTGTATATTGAGTCTTGTGTGAGAATTTGACGCTATATTTTTCTGCAAAGCCCTGAAAAACATGAGTGGATTCGTAAATTGTTTTAATTGAAAAATATAAAAGATGTTACAGAACAAGGATGTCCTGCCTTAAACATACTAGAATTCAATGTGAGCGTGAATACGTGTATGTACCATTTACCAGTGGACCTCAGTGTCTCTGCACTAAGAAACTGTGTTCAACTCCAATACTGGTTTAAAGTGAGAAATGCCAGTGTTGTTGATGATATGTCATGCATAACCGTATATGATTACTAGTTTTAAAGAACATTGTACTGCAAAGTACTCTGGAAAAAATGTATATTAATGTTGTCTTTAAAGAGCATTGCAATACAATGTAAACTTTTATGCCTTTCAATTATACTCTAATAAAATATTAGTACTATCAAATTCTTTGGGTTTTATTTCAATAAAAACACAAAAATTACATTAGGTAAAAAAGGTTTATCATCTTAAACTACTCAACTACATGGTTATTTACATTTCTGATTACGTGTTTTGATTCTATTTACATACTTCAGTAACAGTTGATAATTTTGTTTCAAGTTGGACGTATGCAATTTAACTAATACATTTTCATTACGAACTTTAAAGTAAATGAATACAATACAAAACATTCCCCAATAGACAGACTGATCAACCTGGTACTGTACACTATTTACATGATAATATTTACAGTTTCTCTGTAGCAATTTGGTAATGGGTCAGGGAGGTGGATTACCCAGGCTATCGAAATAATGTCCTATTTTTTATTAATGTACATACACACCCAATGACTGCCACCACTACTGGATGGACTTAAGTTTATAATTAATGCGGCTGGGTGTTTCACTGGTACTGTATCTACGACATATATTCTGTTTATTACCGTTGCTCTCAGTTATGTAAAATAGTTTCTATCACTTTATGAGTCCACATCAGTGTCTGAAATGAGTGTTGGGTTGAATGTACGATAACGTTGTGTAAGGATATAACGAGATAAGTCTAAATGTTTGAGCTTTGGGTTCATGGGTTCAGTGGTACTTTTCAAATTGATGTCACAGATGTGCACACGATGTTACGGGAAAACAAATCCAAGTACTTAAGACCCTGGAGATCTCCTAAATTTATTACAGGTCGTCCAAGAAATCGTTCGAGAAAGTGTAGACGTGTATGTCCAAAGGGTGGGGGAGGGGTCGAACATGACTGTCGTATGTTTATTTCATTATCGTATGGTGGCAGTGTAGGATTGTTCCTAACAAAGTTGATTTTTAGAACTGTAGGGCGTTGGGGAGGGGCGGACATGACTGTTGTATGCTTCTTTCGTTATCGTATGGTCAAGGTTTGAACATGGTATGAGTCTCGAATATGTTGGATTTTTGCAAATAAAGTTGATTTCTTAGGGCTCTAGGTTTGGTGGAGGGGTCGGATATGACTGTTGTATGTTTCTTTCGCTATCGTATGTTCTAAACTTGAAAATGGTATGAGTCTCGACACTAGGATTTCTCCTTCAAAAGATGAGGTTCTGGGTCATAGGTCAACTGGGTTTCATGGTACAACGTTTTCTTAATGTTGTTTCTTAATCCCTACACTTTGAGACCAATCGCGTTTCTCTATGCCGTATGGTTACAAAGTTACTAATTTGGGCCATTTTTGGATCAGTTCGGTTACTTAAAGGTCATGGTACAACATTGTCTTAATGTTGTTTCGTACTCCCTACACTTTGGGACCACTCGCGTTACTCTAGGCCGTATGGTTACCAAGTTACTATTTTGGGTCAGTTTGGTCACTTGGGCGTCATGGTACAACATTGTCATAATGATGTTTCTTATTCCTATACACTTTGAGACTACTAGCGTTCCTCTAGTAATGGCTACAAAGTTACAATTTTGGGTCATTTTCGGGGCAATTTGGTCACTTGGGGGTCATGGTACAACATTGTCTTAATGATGTTTCTTATTCTGTACAGTTTCAGACCACACACGATCCTCTAGGCTGTATGGTTACAACGTTAATATTTTGGGTTATTTTGGGTAAGTTGGGTCACTTGGGGATCAATTTACAACATTGTCTTAATGATGTTCCTTATACCCTACCCATTGAGACCACTCGCGTTCCTCTAGGAAGTATGCTTACAACGTTACTATTTTGGTTAATTTTTAGGTCGCGTGGGTCAGTCGGGGGTCATGGTACAACTTCGTCTTAATGTTGTTTCTACTCCCTGCACTTGGAGACCATTCGCGTTCCTGTAGGATGTATGGTTACAAAGTTACTCTTTTGATTTATTTTTTTATCGCGTGGGTCAGTCAGGAGTCATGATACAACATTGCCTTAATGCAGTTTCTTACTTCCTACAATTTGAGATCATTCACGTTAATCTAAGCCGAATGGTTACAACTTACTCTTTTGGGTCATTTTGGGTCGCGTCGGTCAGTCGGGGGTCATGCCCCAACATTGTTATAATGTTCCTTACCCCCTACAAGTTGAGACCACTTACAATAGTCTCAGTCGTATAGTTACTGCACTAATATTGTGGGTCCTTTTTGGGTCGCGTGGGTCACTCGCGGGTCATGGTCCAACTTTGTCTTCATGTTGTTATCTAGCCACTACGAGGTGAGACCCAACCAGTACGTCAGCTCTGTATGATTACCAAATTACTACATTCGAAGGGTGGGCTTTGACCCAGTGGGTCATCGGGGTTTTCACTAATGTAATGTTCTTTACTTTGACCCAAACAAGATCTTTCCAGTGCCAATTCGAATTCAATCATATATTTCATATATTTCAATACCACAACGCTATATTCGCGAATGTCCGGGCAGTATCTCCATTGAAGACCCTGGTAGCTCCTTTCCTTTAACCATTGTTTCATACAAAACAGTGTGCGCGAAATCAAATCATTACATGTTCAAAATGTTTTATGTTTGGCAAGGGTCGGTGTGATACTGCCCATTTAGGCCACGGGCAGCTACTTTTTCTCGTCTCGTTGCACTTTACTAAGATATGATTCATATTTCGGGATTACACATTCAAATCTTATATAACCGAAACTAGAATATATTCGTTTTTTCCTGGGCATTCTCCACACAATAAACAAACATTTATTTATTTTACTTACTAAGATGTATAACCAATTATGCCTTACCTTCACAACAGTGTAACATATCGTTCGTCAATCTTCAATATTGAGACAAAATGAAGCACAAGAAATCACCAACACTTCTGAGACAAGAATGATTCCTCCTACAGGGAAAATTTACATTATATATTAAACATTGATCTTCATAGAGTTCAAAAGAAATAGTTTCTTCTCCCTGGAGCGGTCTCCCCTTTCTTTCTTCGCATCATCAATCACGTAACTGAAGGTCTGCGGCGGTAGGCCATTAGCTCGAAGGTCCCGGGTTCGAGTCCCGGCAAGGGCATGGATGTGGATTTTAACAGCTAAAGGCGAATCGTGGCGGGCCGAAGGTCAAAGTTACTAGACCGGCTTATATAAAAATAAAAGTTTACCAAAGTTTTACGTAACAGAAGTCATTCGTGGCTGACTTTTGTCCTCTACCGCGTTCATATCTATTCATTTCTTTTCTTCACGATTTAATATTGTATTTTCTCAGTTTCCCGTTGCCCCTTTCAACCGAAGAGATAACAGTTCTTACGGTACATTCCTTATTAGGATAAAGTCCATTCACATTGCTGCATATTACTATTTTTCCTCTTATTTTTTTATTTTTTTCGTAGCTTCCCACACACCTTTTCAAGGACATTTTTCCAGCCGGATTACTCAAACTGGAAGTATCCTCATATTCCTTCATATAGAATATATCATTTTCTTTATATCATATAGATATAAATATCATATATATCATTTCATTTTCTTTATATATATATCTTCATATAGAATATATCATTTCTGTAATTTCGATCAACATTATCTAGGCCACCCACCTACCATAACCAATTCGTTCATTCATTTTACAATTACCATTTTATTATATTTTATGTCCTGAACGAAATGTCTTCCGTTCTTATTTTACCACGAAGTGCCCTAGTTCGTTCCCTACATATTGCCCTTCGCTATTTAAAAAGATTTTTGCTTTAGGGTCATACTTAACTGTCTCTGATTTTAGCATAACATTCTGAATACCAGTCTTTCCTTGTACCCTTTTCTCTACCGTTAGCGACAAGTCTTTTCCGGGATAACTCGTGTACATTACAATCAGGTGACCTCTTACGCTTCTGTGTTACCTCTACCCCATAATTCACCATGAAATTCATTATGAATGCCAGATAGACTTTCTGGACTCAATTATACGATATCATTTACCGTGACCAATTAAGTAGATCATAATACTCACTATTTTGGATACATCTACTGTAAATGTTAATACCAAAACGTACGGTGTGAACAGTGTTAAAAACAGTTACTTGAAATGTACAATGAATTAATATATTCATTCTGAATAATCACTCTATCAAACTACATATTTTTTTTAAAAAATGCATCAAAATAAATTATGGGAAAACTATAATTGTTCCTTGTAAATTTAACAATTTAATAATTAACAAGCAAAACAGCTAGAACATATTGAAAATATGTAATTGGTATATTCTAGTTGAATTATCTATGTAAATATATTGGAGGAGATTCCTTAATTCCTCTTGTTAAAGCTTAAGGGAACCGACCGGGGTAGAGGCCTAATGTCCAATCCATACGTTCACGTCGTAGGATCTGTTAGCACCGAAGCAACTGCTTGGCAAACGAACATGGATCGGCTGCTCACCAACCCGTATTAGCAGGCACGGTAGTGAGTCAAATAAATATCTGCACCCTCCTTTCTTATCACATGATGGTACAAGTAAGGAAACAGCCTCGGAAGACCCCATTGCCCGGAAGATGTAATGTAACTGGCAACGACAGTGGTCAGTTCTGTAGGAAATCAGAGGGTTTTTGACGTATAGACTGCCAGGACACGGACACTGCAACTCGAACGGACCTATATGTGGCGACTCTGAACTGTCTGTTACTTGCACGCAAGGACAAATCTGAAGAATAAAGAATAAACTAAAGAAAATGAAGTTGGACATCATAGGACTATCAGAAGTGTGGAGGAAAAATGAAGAACAGTTGGAACTACTGTCAGTGCACACACTCTACTTCAAAGAAACAGAAAATGGAAAACCGACAGGCGTTGGCTTTATAATTAATAAAGACCTGAAGACACAGATCACAGGAATTAAAGGAATTTCAGATGGAATAACACGAGTAATAATAAAGATTAACAAGAAATACAGTATAGAAGTTATACGAGTATATGCTCCAACAACGTCGTATACGGAGGAGGAAATGGAAGACCTATACGAGGAGATACAGAAGATATTGGATCTTAGCAAATCGCACTACACAACTGTAATGGGAGACCTCAATGCGAAAGTAGGAATTAAGCAGAGCAGTGACACGAAAGTGGAAAACTTTAGATTTGGCAAAAGAAACCAGGGAGGAGAGAAGTTAGTGGAATTCTCAGAAGCCAACAGACTGTTCATTTCCATATATTTTTCAAGAAACCACCCCAGACGAAGTGGACATGGAAAGACTCAAGTGGGACTAAAAACGAAATAGAATACGTTTTATCCATAACAGGAAAATTCTTCACGACGTGTCTGTTCTGAACAGTTTCAAAATCTAAAGTGATCGTAGGATGGTAAGAAATCAGCTGAAACTAAATACAGTATGTGGCAAAACAAACATTACTGACATGTGTGCATGTCTGACGTGCATGAGTGTTGTAGGAACAGCTCGCGATGTCTTCTGTGGTCCTTGGGTATGTTCAAAGTAGCGCAGAGTCGAGTTGGCGCGGCGGTAATTGTTCTCAGAACGGAGGAGAAGGTGTTTATCATGGAGCATTATTTTCTGTCATACGGGGTGGGGCGTCAGAATGGCATTCTTGAACCCTTTCCACTCCCCGGGTCTCACGGTCTCCAATGCCTACATACGGGGCATGCTGAAAGAATCCGTTTCCCGATCTAATGACCCCCCTAGAAGTGTTCATCAATTACAGGAGAAGATTTCCTTTTGTTGCAGTAGCCTGTGATCATCAACATGTTCAACAATCTGCAGTATCGTTCTGAAATCTGTGTGAGACGTGAGGGTTACACTTTGAACACTTGCTGTAGCGATACACTTAGATATATGTTACCGTAGTCATATCACATCTTCTATTAACAAATCTTGATTTCGTAGCATTGTTGTAATTTCAGTACCGTTTGTTTGCCGCATACTGTACTAGAGAGAAAGAAGCTTATCAGAGGAAACCCGCCACTTATAGATCTGTAAATTCTAGCTAAACACAGACAAACAGACATTCGAGATAGAACTAAGTAACAGATTCAGTGCCTTGGAAGAGTTGAACAATAAAGAAGACATCAATAGCAGAAATAAAATACTGACTGGGATAACAAGAGAAACAGCCAAGGAAATAGCAGGCATAAAAAAAGCAAAATATCAGAAGAAACTAAACTCTTGATGAAGTAAAGAAGAGAAACGAAAGAAGAGGAATATTACATGAAGAGGAATGAGTACATAGAACTAAATAAAACAGTAAGGAGGAAAATAAGAGGATGTACGAAGATACAACGAGCATCTTGTTAGAAATACAATCGAGAAAAACAAGAGCCTGAAGAAACCCAAACAGCTGCTCATTATAGGGAAAAACCAAATAATTGCAGTAAAGAGACCAGAAGAAATAAGAAAGAAATTATAAAAATATTTCAAAATTTCTACAAAGAATCGTATTGTTCCAAAGAACCAGGAAACGAAGATTCAGAAGAAAATGATGTAGTTGTCCCAGACGTAGGAAAGAAGAAATGGACGGATTAAAAACAGAAAATCGCCGGGAGAAGATTGACTCACTGCAGAGTTGTTTAAGTGGGGAGGTGAAACGATGAAAGAAGAACTTGCTAAATTATTCTCAATGTGCTTGAGGAAGAGAGTAATACCGTCGAGTTGGAATAATGCTCTTATCATCTTATCGTACAAGAAAGAGGACAAGGAATGCGTCGAACATGACACCAATTAGTTTACTGTCAGTTCTATACAAAATGTTCACCAAAGTTATTTTTATCCTATTGAACGAGACTTAGATTTTAACCAGGGAAGGGAACAAGCCGGATTTTGTTGTCCATTTAGCATAATGGACCACATACAAACATTGAATGAAGCTATGGAAAGGACTAATGAATATGCACTTCCCTTATATCTGAGATTCATAGATTTTCAGAAAGTTTTCGATTCGGTCTACTTGGCAACAGTACTTAAATCACTTAAACATCAAGATGTCGAAAAGGCATACATCAAGTTACTTCAAAACATTTACTCGACTGCTACATTGTCATTAGCTACGTAAAAAAAATGAAAAATTTAAATTTGGATAAGGGGTAAGGCTAGGAGATTCAATCACTCGAAAATGTTTTCGATTGTCCTGGAGAGAGTATGCCAAAATTTAAACTGGAATTTAGTTGGAATAAAAATCAATGGCGAATATCTTCAACTCCTACATTTCGCTAATGATATAGACTTAGTTGCATCAAGTGCATGCAGAAGCACTGAAAATCAGAATGAAAGAGCTGTGCAATGAGAGTTCGAAAATAGCCCTTAAAATGTATTTAAATAAAACAAAAGTAATATACAATGAACATGCTGCAAAGAAGGAAGTAAAGATTAACGGAGAGGCAATAGGCATCGTTGATGAGTATGTTTACCTAGGTCAGCTCAAAACATCGAATGCCAAGTTGACGGATGAAATAAATAGAGGATTTAAAGTGGCGTGGAGTTCGTTTGGAAGACTGCACCTTATTTTAAAAAGCAAACTACCAATGTGTCTGAAGCGTAAAATTTATAATCAATGTGTCTTGCCTGTAATAATGTACGGCTGTGAAACTTGGACATTGAATGCGCAAATGTATCAAAGATTAAGAGTCACAGAAACAGAAATGGAGAGAAGGACAGTAATGGCTTCGCGCACAAACAGTAATGGATTCGCTAGGAATATATAGGAAGGACAGTAATGGATTCGCGTACAAACATAGATAGAAAATATAATCAAGACTGCGAAGAAGATGAAGTGGAAATGGGCCGGTCACATAGTTAGATGAACAGATGGAAGATGGACGACAAATGTTCTACACTGGATTCCTAGAGATAAGAAACGACCTAGACGACGTCCAAATCCATGTTGGGTAGATGAAATCAAGCATTTTTCAGTAGCAACATGGATGAGAAGAGCAACATAGTGACATATGTTGAAAACAATGGGGGAGGCCTTCA
>JAGDQP010002451.1:57948-104675 GCA_022664845.1 Lepisma saccharinum
TCATTTTATTGTTAATATTTGGAAAGTAACATTTTCTATTATATTTTAGAAGTATGTAACTGTGGAATAGAAGCGGTTAATCTCATAATATGTAAGCAACGAAACAACAGATAAAGGCTGGCGGCTGTAATGGGGTTTTGGTAACGCTCTAAAGAATTTGTGGAGTGACGTTGCTTATTGTAACCACAATTCCTTCACGCAAGTCATTCAGACCTTGAACCGGAGTACAATAAACCTAGTTCTTAACAACTCCCAATTAAAAAAAGTAATATACAGTAAGGTCTGGTGATCGTGGGGGCCATGTTATGAACTTTTAACCCTTCCAATTCATCTTCCTTTGAAATGATCATCGAGGAAGTCTCTGGCGACATGAGAAAACTGGCATGGAGCTCCGCCTCGTTAGAGGTTAGTTCCGGGTGGAAGTTGGGGTAAGGCATATTGTGACACCATGATATAGACGAAAACGTCTCTGAACAAATTTCAGATACTTCAGTTCCGCTAGTGATAACACGCGAAACACCTTCTGTTGCGGCGTCCACATGAAGACTGTCTAATGGCAGGCAAGCGATAAGAGTTTAACGGCTTTGTGGCTACTGCGCAAGTGCAACTGGCAGTTGATGCATTGTTAACAAAACTCCACAGTGGTACAAGCGTACCGTCATTCTAATAATGTGTTTCGTTGTTATAATTTTTTCTTCTATTATTTTTCTAAGCACGACACATTTACGCTGGAAGAATCGCTTTCGCTCAGGCTGCAGCGTGTCTGACTACGAATCGGCGACCTGGGTTCAAATCCCGGCCAGGACGCTGGAGATGTTTTTAAGTCATCACATGACTGACGCTCTGAGGTTCACTCAGACTTTTATCAAACTAAGTACTAGAGTATCCTTCCTAGTTATGGGCACCTTGGGAGGTAAAAACGGTGAAGCGTGGGACAGACAATCTGCCACGCTTTGTACCGTCGGTCGAGAACATGTGAAGCGCTATATTCACTTCCCCATGCGCCGTTCAAAGCAAGTGCGCATAGCACAAAGATACCTTTACCCACCTTGCCTTATTTAAGCTGAAGAATATCATCATCGATTTTCAAAGTCAACAGAGTATTGCCAAAAGTCTTATGTGTATGGTTCAACATTTTGGAATTTTCTGTAATGATAAAGTGGAGGAATTTCAAGATTGGAATAAGAAAATGATTATGACGGTTTTAAAACGTAAACAGATAATCCAGAAGAGAAACCAAAGACTTAATGAAAGCAAATGTTCGCGTAAAGTTATTAAGAAAGGTGATCTTGTTTTTATGAAAATGTATTCGCTGCGTAAGTTAATCTCTAATAAGATCTCAAAATTCTTTGACCTCTATAGTTGACCCCTTTTTGTATAGAAAATGGTTAGCGTGAACGTAGCCGAACTTGTGGATCTCACTAATGGGAAATCAGTTGGTTTACAAAGTGTAGAACGTTTAAAATTGTGGGAACCAAGTCCAGAAATACGTAGTCAATGAAAAAGTCAGAATAGATTATTTAGCCAACCTAAAGAGAATTCTTAATGAAGAACTGGAAGAGGAAAAACAGGAGACTGGTGTGAATTACGTTGATTTACGAGGATATGAAATTCCTGTCTGTTTGGATGAAGTCATATTGTATTATGCTTCAATGCCTGATGCGGCCTTAACGGAACTAACCTTCAAGGAAACAGAGGAAGAGGGAAATACCCGCATTTCGGAGAATGGATTACTACCTTGGATTTGAAGGCTGATGTTTTGTAAGGGCGATATGATGCACACTTGGAAGGCTGAGATATTTATTTATTTAGAAGGATAGCATCCGGCGATATTTTCTCTCCATCCCTTATTTTTTTCCCTCACTCTTCGATGAAATATGGATAACAAGTAATGTTAATTATGTGATGGTGATGTTCTGCATGAAAATAATGCAAGTATTTGGTTTAGAACATCGAAGTTCTGTTTGCTAACAACGGTAGTATGTCGTAGGTGAGATAATTATTACATTCGTCCCCCCTATCTTCTCCCATACTTTCTTATTTCTATTCCAATCCACATCCTTTAACCAACATTATTAATTTTTTTATTACAAGATGTATAAACGTGTCTAAGATTTAATTTAGCTCGAATTCCTCGTACTCCATTCACTCACTTATTTTGAATTTTGCTCATGATAATAAGTACATAAGGTAATAATAACTAGAGTAATAATAATAATAATGTCCCATAATAAATTATGTTTAAATAGACAATAATAATAGTATAGAATAATTATAACTTAGTGAATATTTTAATAATGAAATTTTACATTGACTTTATTAGAAACTTTGTAAAGAAGTCTAAGAACTTGGTATATGTGACATTTATCCATGGTTTGTTTCTAATTTTCAACAAAGACTACACGTAACCTTGGTGTTTTGTTGATGTGATACAGTCGTATCTAACCACTATTGTGGAAATGAGTCAACAGTTGTTTATGCAGTAATAGAGTTTCTTAATATTCTGAAATATAGTTTATTGTATGAAACTGCAGTTGGATTGTATCTTAATCTTTCTGTACTCCTCTTGTTTTTAGAAACTTATGGTTGAGTCCATAAAATAAAAACCTTAAGGGAAGGAAATGCCAATAAATTCTGTTTCCTCTTTTGTCAACTTGGCATAATTGTAATACTTTTGACTTGACTTTTCCAAACTTTGATTAAAATACCTCACTTCATGTCTTGATGATGATGTTGGTAGACGTCCAAACATCGTGAAATAGGCCTTTAAGATTTTAGAGAAAGTTCATTAGTTCCTCAATTTTCCTGTCAGAGGGAGCCAATACCAGCTGTGCCGTACCGAATTTCTTCGCCCTGTCACTTTTCTACCCCCCACCTCTTCGTCTACTCAAGTGCATGAACGAAAAAGTCTTCATGCCTCAGGCCTCATGCAATGTTAGTGGATGTATTGTGTCCGGCCTTTCTTCCTTTTCTTTCTCAGCCCGGCACTTTTCGTTTGCACCCACCCCGTGGTCCACAAAGCCGCACTCAGCAGGAGGAAGGGTCGAAGTTTATATGCTATATTTATACCTACCTATAATTATGAACGCTCTCCTCTTGTACTGTATATGTACGAAAAGACGTCGGAAATACTGAATATTTATTTTCCATCTCCTTCCCAAAAGAATTAAAAGAACAAGTGAAAATCTCTTCTGGTGTAAACATTTCGAAATCTTTCAGAGAAAAAAAGCAAGGAACATTTTTCTTCAGAGGGTGACAAACCCCTACCTTTCCTCCCTCTCTTCCAAATCCAACATCATCTGTGAAGTGAAAGTCAGTCAGTCTTTCACTCAAGATGGGTAAACGAAAGAAACAATATTGGAAGCGGTATCGAAAAAATCCTTATTCGCGAAATAGAAGGGTTTTGGTAAAAAGGAATAAAGAAATAAAGCTTGAGAATCAGATATTACAGGTGGAAAATGAAATAGCTGACCCTAGTGTGGAAGAAACTCTGAATATTGAAACTCCGTTACAAACAGAGATGGACAATAATCAATCTCAAGTTAAATCTATTACGGGGAGAAGGTTAATTTTTGTTGGCAAGTTTTTTTTTTTTTTTTTCAGAATTTGAATCCATTGTAAGGAAGCATCAACATGTATGTACAATGGGGAAATTAGTTGTTTGCAAAGAGACGAGAGACGGTCTTCTTAGCACGTTTTATTTTAAATGTCATCCATGTAATCGTGAATGCAAGATTTCTTCAGATGATTCTGGAGACAGACTAAGTGTAAACAAATCGGCAGTTTGGGGATTCACAGCCATTGGGACAGGTTATTCTCAAATGCTGGAACAGTTTAGTGTTTTGGATATACCAATAATGTCGGACAAGAAATAGGCTAATTTGGAAGAAGAACTTGGCAAGGCAGGTGAACTTTATTTCTATTAGGCTATATATACTAAGCTTGTGTGTAAAGATACGTATAAGAAAACAGGAACGTAGATACGGGGGTCCAGACCCCCTCCAAAGTTCATATTTCTTTTAGTTAGTATCATACTCGTATGTATTGTACATTTCACACCTAGACAGACGTCGGACCCCTTCCCGAAGGTGCTGCACCCCCTGAAACCAAATTTTAGATAGGCCTACGTGCCTGCAAGAAAGTATTTAATTTTCTTTAGGCAACTTTGGCTTGGGTAGGGACATATGCAGAGGAGAAGGGAGTCCGGATTCCTTGAAATTAAATTTTCTTTAAAAAATTGTATGCGTTTTACGTGAATTTTATACCCAGACAGACCTCAAACCCCGTTCGAATGTGCTGGACTCCCCCCGAAACCAACTTCTAGGTACGTGCCTGGCTCAGGCTGAAATGATGCGAGAATTGGTGGAATGAAGTGGGAAGAAACGGGATAACCCCAAGAAAACCAACGTAAATGGTGATTGTCCACCAACATAGCATGAACTGGGATAGAATCGAACCGAAGACCCAAAGAAAGTACGTATTGTGTGCGAGTCAGCATGTCACGAATTACAAGGCAGCAAGCGTAACTAGTGATCCTGTTGGGATAGTGGATACATATTTAGAGAACTACAAAAAACTGAACACTAGAATGCCGTTTTTCTTATGCAAAACCAAATCCTCATACCTAAAGTTGTATCATTATAGGGTTGCCATTCGTCCCGGAAAATCCGGGACCGTCACGGAATCGAGATCTGCGTCCCGAAAATATTTCTCGGGACGCTTAAATGTCCCGGATTTCAGCGAAGAAGAAAGAAAGGGAATATTATAGTTTGCTTTTTTCACAGAATTAAGTATATAATTATTCTCTTCAACTTCTGAGAATGGCAATTCAAAAGTTGAAAAAAAAACTTGAATACATAAAACATGGATTTAATTAAGTTCACGATTTAACTACTTTGACATTGAACGAAAGGTTTTACTGCTCAATCTTATTGTTATCTACACCGAGGTGCCGTAGCTCAGTGGTAAAGTGTAGGCGTTGCATTCGGGAGGTCCTGGGATCGATCTCAGCGACCGACCATCCTGACTGAGGTTTTTTCTGTAACACCAGGCAAATGCCAGGATGGTACCTACAAAATAAGCCCTGGCCGTCAACCTTCCACAATCCTTTTCCCTACCCTATCACGGCCTGAGCCTCAGATGCCTAAAGGCCTTAAAATAAATTCAAATTCATACTACGTGCACCGTTCCAGAACTTTCTTCTCCAGAACTGTCTTTGATGTTCACGCGAGAATAATACACCACAAAGGAAGATGTTGCAATTATACTGTATTTTGCTGTATGACTTTCGTACATTTTCCTAAATAAGGAGCGAGCTTTAGCTACCTTACACAGGAATTTTGTACTGAGTACGTGTTGCAACACCTTTTGCCTTCAATATGATATATTTTATAGTCACGACATACTTGAAAGAAATATCAACAAAATGTTAAGTATCAGTACAAGCAAATATCACTTTTTTTTTACTTTACCAAGATGTTGATTTCTTGCACAAATATAGTTTCTTATAAATAATAATAAACCTTTTTGGCTCTCCTAGAAAATTTGAATTTAAAAATTCAATTTCGAGCATTTGTTAGTGTTACTACACCCATACTCTGATAAAAATGTTATTATTAATTTTACTCCATAATACTTTAGTTAATATTTCGCTTAGGATTTCATTTATACTGCATGAAATAATAATTATTTACATTGGTTTACTTTTTAGATTATCCACTGCAAGTATCAGTCTACAGGTAAATCAAGGAATATCAGTGGAAATCAGTGAAGCCCGTTTAGGCAGGAATAAAAAAAAATAATAGATTACTGCGCTCACTTTCTGTGCATGTTGTCACGGGTTCAATTCCCGCTGAAGCCCAATGAACGAAGTGCTTCGGAGCAGGGCCTGAAATGGAAATATTCAAGAAAAGGAACTTTTTACCTTTGTTATGCTATTGTCCTTCTCTTGTCTATGATTACCATATTGACGAGACGGAAGAGGAAAGTTCCAGATATTCACGAACTAGAACGGCGTTCGGGTCTGCTCCTGTCCATTTCGAGCCCTGGTTCGGAGCCAATTTTACCAAAATCTGTAGGTCCCATCCTTAGAAGCTCACAGTCCGTTAAGGACGATAACAATTGAATCCAATTCAGGATCTGAAAAATATGACTTCGTAACACAAATCATTATCATCATCAGTGTTTTGCCAAAAGCAACAGGTCTTTCAGGAGACGCAAGCTAAGCCCTCGCTATTCATTGCCATCTTGTGCTTTACTTTTTATCAGAGCATATAATTTATCTTCCTGCTGTCAAGGAGATTTATTCTTCCTATTTTCTCAAGAATCCTTCAGTATACAATCTCTGCGCAATCTATGTCCTAACCAGTTTCTTCTTTATTGTCTCCGGTATTGTTCATCTCTTGCCTACTCTCTTCAGCAATTTAGATCTACTGTGTCCAGCTATATTTTCCCTTCTTCTCCATGTCCACATTTCAAAGTCTTCCAATTTTCTCTCTTCCTTTTTTCGTAAAATCCACGTTTCTTCTCAAAACAACACACTTAGTCACATCAGCCAAATGCCAGGATAGTACCTACTAACTAAACTGTGGCCGACTACCAGAGCTGAAACGGATCACCGGGTGAAGTTTTGGACCGGGCTGTGATCCGGTTTTAACTCTGGCCCAAAGGCCACAAAAAATGTAATTCAATTCCATACAACACAATACTTCACACCAGTGCCGTAGTGAGGGTGAGGTGAGTAAGGCACCTGCCTCAGGTGCCGAAACTGAGGGGGTGGGGGAAAATCGGGGGCGTCGAAAACTATTATATAAAAGAAAATGCTCCAAATGTACTAACGGTGAAATAAAAATTTGGCAGATTAAAAAAATAAACGTTCGTTTTCTTTTTAACGCACAGACAATTTGAGTTTTTATAATATTTTTTTCGCAAAATTTATTAAAATATCAGAAGTGGCATGCGCATTATTACGGATATTTGTTCAATTCCTATACAATATATTAAAATTAAAGTAAATAAGATTCCAATAAAAACGGGCGAAGGGCCACGACATTTAATACATGCCTCGAGCACGGACATACCTCACAATCGCTCTGTCTCATACTCAGTCTCTTCCTACACTCTCTCACTCTTTGTTCATGGATTTGCAGACGAGGTTCTCAGTTCAACTAAATTATTACTAAATACTAATAGAAAACAATCAGTCACCAACCTTCCGTCTAGAAAAGGCTTAGTGAGTACCAGATGTCTGACCAGCTTGAAAAGAAGCAGGAAGAAGTCGAGGGACTACAGACGAGCTGAGCTACCTTTGGGTTTTCTTTCTCTTCGAAAGTCATAAATCACATTTCGGCGCGGTTCGTGTCGGTCCGGTATAAATTATGTATTTAAATATCTCTTTAATCGTAAATAATATGTTGAAAGCATGTTTTAGATATGATAAAGTAACATGTTATTTATCACGGTACAAAATATCAAATTCATAGCTGTAGTGGATGAAAAGATTAAAGCTAAATAGAATTGTTATGGGATTTTCCATGTAAAACTCAACTGCTTTTTGCGAATAAACATACATGTACGTACATTTGCAATTTATAACGCATGCAATTGAGATTTGGCGAAGTGGATGTATGAGTAATTTAGAGCGAAGAACAGCAATTCATATGAATATTTGCAAATTAATATATGTTTATTAGTTTTTGTTTCCAAAGCTAAATACGCCTTATGGAAATTTAACATTGAATAATGAAAGGACGAGGGGCCTTAAGGCAAGGTCATAGGTGATACCATTTGTAATGTATCTTTTCGACAGTTTAGTTTCTTTTATTGCTTGAGATGGATACGAATATGGTGTAAAGTTATTTTTATATGTTCACGAATTGGTGTTAACGTGTCGTGACATATAGAGAATGTGAACTAAACTCTAACTGGAATCTTGACAATTATATATTGAAGTTTTGTGACGAGGCGGTTGTCTTGTTGACGTTATATGACAAATATGGCAAGTCAGCTTGGGATAACTTTCTTCATTATTTCATATTTCCTATCTTTTAATAACGTGAGTTTCTATGCTTTTGTCTCTCGTTCGCTCATAAAGGGGTTTGGTACCGGATTTGACTATAGGGTAGGGTACTTGGTTTTAACTGAATGAGACTGACTGAGTGAGTTATCATTCTTATGTGTGTCGCTCATGTTGAGTACACTTGTCTTTTACTCAGTCTTTCTTATCTTGTTATGTCAGAACTTGTAAAATTTTCTATATTTTCTTGTGTGTGGGCTGGGAAGTCTTTTCCTTTGATTCTGTTAGCCTTCCGAATTCACACAAGAGTTGAAGCCAACACATGGTTGCGCTCTCACATTGGAGAATAACTATTTTACTTGCTACTAAAATTATTATCATGCAGGTGAGATACTATTTTTTTTTACAGAATACATGTATATCTTGCTTGTGTATAACTTACAAGGTAAGTACTTGGGCTCGAACAGGCAGATACGCATAGAAATTAGAGTATGAGTTGTGGTAGTACCCCTGAATTGATAGGTGATATTCGTTTCTCTGCAAGATGGTGCAAACTTGCACCAAGAGATGGCGCTAAAGAACGGCAGAGAGAGTCCACCGCATGCATAGCGCTAAACTACTCCCAACAGTGACTCAACAAACGCTTGTATTTCGCGTGAGGGAGGAGTGAATGTGTAGCGAGACGTCAAATGGCGCGGAGAGTGGTGATAAATCCGGTGAATGTGGTGCGATTGTTTGGGGTGAAAGTACGACGCAAGGTACGTCATGACGACGGAAATGGTCCGGAAGATGAAACGTTTGCATGTTTTCTAGTGGACTTAATTATGCAAAAATATGGAAACCAGTTAGAAACGGACAATCTCCTAACGTTAGATCGCAGTGGTGACAACTGTGAAGTGACGCAAGAGGATGAAGTGGGAATGCGTAGCGACATGTTAAGTCCTGGAAGAGACAATGAAAGTAGCGAGAGTGAGTATAAACCGTCGCCGAAAAGGTGTAACGTCGACAATGTGATCACACAGTGTGCTGATGAGACACTAGACAACATATTCGAGGATTATCGTTTCCAGGGATTCAACTCATATATCAAACTCTTGAAACGATACCCGAAACTGAAGACAAAGAGCAATATTAAACGCGTGTTAACATGTGTAGAAGAGAAACGGCAAAACGCAGCGGTGTTTAAAGGGAATCGTGAACGTCAGTTAAATACCATCAAGTAGGGTACCATAGCAACGACTAATGCTTCGTTATGCATGGCAGAAAGTTGGTTATGACAGTGGTGAACCTGCACAATCTTTCAACAGTGTACTCGATGTGGCGTTCTAAATGGACATTACAGAGTGTGCGGTGTCGACTTGTGACAATTGTTCCTTTGTTACATGTGCGTTTTGTACTTGTGCGTACTCCTTTGATCGTTTTATTGAGAGTCCTCATTTGCACTTATAGTTACGCCACGTGCTTATTTGAGCCTACTTCGGTGCTTTCTCATGGACATTTCCAGCATCTTGCAGAGAAACCGACGTCATCCTTTGCTTCAAGGGTACAAATACTACTTATACCTCCATTTTTTTTACGTATTTGCCTGTTCGAGCCCAAGTACTTACCTTGTTAGTACGGTTTAATACCTTGAAATATTTTTATTCATGTTTAACTGTTAACATAGAAAGTGATAATGTGAATTTATAGTTGCAATTTTATATAATGTTTAGTATTACAGGGTGTATCTTTAATGGTGGGTAAAACTTCAGGGAATGATGGAGAACGACAAAAAACGTGATTTAAGCGAAGAAGTTGTGATCCGAAAATGCGTCAGTGCTGAGCTATAGCCCGCCGAAAATGGACCAAAGTAGAACAAAAATGAATAAAACGAGAGAACGAAGTGTCGGAGAAAGGTCGGGTCAAAGGAACGATTGTAGTATGTGCCCTGTAGAGTCGATTCATGCACACATCGGTGCGGAACAGTGGCGGCGCAAGGGGGCACGCATATGACAGCACTGGTTGGGAGTGGAAACATGGGGTCAAACGTACCAGGATGATGGCAAATGACAGAGTAAGCAATATGAGAGACGGATCCCGAGTTCGACAATGCAGCAATCCTGAGCCAGAGCAGGCCGAAACTGCGATGGAATATGACACACTAGCGAGAACTACAGAACGAAGTGTCGGAAAAAGGTCGGGTCAAAGGAACGATTTCAGTATGTACCCTGTGGATGCGATTCATGCACACATCGGTGCGGAACAGTGGCGGCGCATGTGAAGAAACATAGTAATGTACTGCATTACTAGCGGAGCGTTAGGAAAAGTGCCAGTGCGACAAGAGGCCAGCAGACACGTGGCGGCTCGTTTCCGGCGTCACGAACGCGGTATACAGTGTGTATGTTGACAAGGGTGTGGAAGAAGGTGGGATCGCAAAGCCCGTAAATCACCGAAGTGTCAGAGCGCTCCTACGAAGCAGGATCCTTGGAGCACGAAATACGTACGGCATACACGACAACGGAGTGCGGTAGAAGGTCAGGTACAACAATTGTACAGTGGATGTGGTAATGTAGGACGACACATACTAATGCTAGACAACACTGCACATAATACTGGTAGGACGAAAACACAATGAGCAAATGTACTTACATTCACAGCAGATGCTCAAAATGGCGTCCCTGGGATGCGGTGCAGGTATGGCATCACCGTAATAGGTTTTGGCGCATCCGCTCGAAGATGCCTGGTTTGGTGTGAATCATATCACAGGCAGCCAGGATGCGTGCAAGGAGGGTTTCTTCGTTCTGAACAGGTGTGTCGTAGACGAGCGCTTTTACATAACCCCCAAGAAGAAATTAATGAGGTTCAGATCAGGGGAGCGTGCCGGCCAAGAAACCGGACCGCCCCTTCCGATCCGCCTATGCGGGAAGGCATCGTCAACGCACTGAAGCGCAGCTGCTCCAAAGCGTGCTGGGGCCCCGTCGTGCTGAAACCACATGAATATTAAGAGGTACATCTTGTACGAATGCATTGAGTGATTCGCGCAGGAACACTGCGTACACTGGTGCTGTTAAGCGAGTCGGTGGGAGATATGGTCCTATCAGCTGGTCACCAACAAAGCCTGCCCAGATATTTACCGCAAATCACTGTTGATGACCATGCACAATGATATCATGCGGATTTGCGTCGGCCCACACATGACTATTCCGGGTATTGAATACACCCTCTCGCGTTAAACAGGTCTCATCTGTAAAGTATGGTGGCAAGAAACTGCGGGTCTTACAAACAGCGCTGCACTAGCGTTTCACTAAACACCACACAGAGTGCGAAGTCTGTAGGATGCAGGTCTTACACTTTCTGTGGATGATAGAGGTGTAATTGTTGCTCACGGAGTACTCTCCACACAGTAGTGTGATCAACCTCCACTTCTTGTGCTAATGATCTGGTGCTGCTCGACGGGTGTTCTGTCAGACGCTCAAGAAAATCTTCTTCAAGGTCGGGAGTCCTGGTTGTTCGTCGCCTGCCGCGGTCGTGACTGGCTAGGCGCAAATTTCCCGTTTCCCGTAAACGCCAAAACAGCCTCGGAAACATGGTGAAATTTGGATGGCGCCTGTCTGGGTACCTGGTGCGATAGAACCTTGGAGCTGCACGACAGTTTCCATTCGCTCGCCCATACACAAACACCATATCTGCAAGTTCTTCCAACATGAACGCCATTTCACTCCCGCACTACGCTTTCTCCAAACCACCAGCACAGACAACGCACAAGTACTGATACTGAGCGACTAACCACGGAATAGTAACACGCCGTCTGTAGGTTCGGGAAGGCAACACGTCACCTGCACAACGATGACGTACATTACCGCCGAGTCATGTGATACAGAGGGCGTACAGCGACAGAGTCTCGTGTTGTTTCCTCTGTTTGTGTGCAGCCACCAACGTACGTAACGTATGATATCAACGCAAGGACAGGTGTCGAATGCCGCTTGTAAGACGACGACACGTGTTGTTTGTGGGTTCGGCAATAAGGCTTTCAAGAAACAATGTATGGACGCTGTCGTGTGGAGCATTGCACGTGCCCCAGCGTGGCGATGGCGTCATACCACGCAACGTGCGACTCTTGCAATTCGCACTACGGATCTGGCTCTCACATTGGTTACTCTGTCATTTGGCATAATCCCGGTACGTTTGACCCCATGTTTCCGCTCCCAACCAGTGCTGTCATATGCGTGCCCCCTTGCGCCGCCACTGTTCCGCATCGATGTGTGCATGAATCGACTCTACAGGGCACATACTGCAATCGTTTCTTTGATCCGACCTTTCTCCCACACTTCGTTCTCTCGTTCTATTAATTTTTGTTCTACTTTTGTCCATTTTCGGCGGGCTATAGCTCAGCACTGACGCATTTTCGGATAACAACTTCTTCGCTTAAATCACGTCTTTTGTCATTCTCCATCATTCCCTTAAGTTTGACCAACCATTGAAGACACACCCTGTAAATGTAAGGGTTGTTCCAAAAGCAAGTTTCCCTCATTTTATATTTTTCTTCAATATTTCACGAATGAACGGTTCAAAGTTCTTAAATTAAACATTGTTAGTAATCATGTTTAATTGTATACGCGTTCGTAGCACCACTTCTAACTTGAATGAATATCCAGTTACAATTTTATGCTGAATTGCTTGACTGAAACAAATTCTTTCTTAATCACATATTTTGATTAAAGGGGGAAACGCTGAAAACAATACATCTTTAATCATTCTTTGTCATTGATAATTAACATTTTTATCATAATAATTTATATATTTTATGCTTTCCTGTGAAGTTTTATAAAGATTTTTCACTTACTTTAGTAATGGCGTCGAAAAATTTCTTTAGAAATTTTCGCCTTTCCTTGAGCTTTCTTTGTGTTCGAAACGGGAAAATCCCTAAGTTAAGACAGAATAGGAAAGTTGTCGCGATTCGTTGACGCTAGCCTTTGTATCAACGTTCGATTTTAAATACTCCAATATCCTTATTTGGTATTATACTCTAATATGTGTTGTTACGTATAACTAACCTTTGTATTCTGTGAGCGTTAATAAGGTCGATTCTGTATGGTTATTTCCTTATGTATATCAGCTTTTTAACTACTATTACGTGACAATCCTAGATTTCTCACGAAAAGCCTTATGGGTAACATAGCATTTCATACTATCGATGATTGCGTGGAAATCCAGACCAACTTTGTATCTTGAGGTGGGAACTTGGTGTCTCGCGCACCGACATTTTCGCGTTAAGAGTCATCTAAGTAACGTTGGACAATCGTTGAAGTAATTATATAACGTGCCCGTGAAGTGTATTTTGATATATCTGATCCATGAACTAGTAGATGTGAAGGACCGATTGTCTGAGATCACGAATGCAGAAGTTCCAGTTTCAATGCAGTTGTTAACTTTCGATTTGGCAGTTAAATCGCAAGGCAACTCTTGTCAAGCGAACATGAACATATGTACGCTCGCTTAATGTATTTCTATAGCTTGAACGCCCGTGACAGTAACAGCTGATAAAGTGACCATGACTTAATATTGGTAGAAGTCCTTGCAAGAGTTAAGATACGGATCGATATTTTCCTATAAATGTTCCTAATGTGATTAATATGTTAGAGTATATGTGTTCTTGAATTAATATTTTAATTAATAGTTTACTGAAACTCCAAAGTTCAAACGAACTTCTTTTTCTTACTTGTAACAACCGAACATCATCGTGCTACGCGCATGCATACTCTTACTTGCGAAGCTCGAGTGTAAGATTTACAGTGACAAACTTCAGGTGTGTTTTCGTCTCTGGCGTTATTCGCCAATTTAGTTAATCCTATTGCATTTAAAATCTTACTTGGGATTTTTGAAAAGAATAGTACTTTACGTTTGTTTGGTGGAATTTATTTCAAACCAACTCATTCATAAAACCTTTGTTTACCACGAGAACGGTGCGAAATTCCTCGTACGAACAAGATGAACTAGTGATGGTTTTCTTTTGCCTTTTAAACTGTGTTACGATTGGTGAAGTTGAGCAAAATCGTCAAGGAACGTCTGTCGTGGGATTTCATTAGTGGAACTTCCTTAACGTTTTTGTGACAGTGCAAAACCCATCCCCCCTTTCACTATCTTCAAGCATTATGGAAGCAACGCAGTATTGGAACAGCTAGTGCAAACTTCTGTACGTGAGTATATTGAAATGCAGCTATAGCAAAAGATTTTTCTTCGATGCAGGCTAAAATCAATTGAAATCACGAACTGAACTTTCTTTCGAATACTTCTAAGTGAAATAAATATTTTTCAGAGCTGAATATGCTCGCGCCCTTAGCGATGTGTGTAATGGTATGTTATGCTTGTTTATTTCTTTATAACATGTGTGTATTAAATATGTTCAATATATTTATATGTTTACTTTAACCCGGCAACGGAAAACGTAGGATAATGACTTGCATGTTAATATTAAGATTATCATTCTTTGTTATTGTACGTGTATTCATAAGTTGCCATTGATTTTCCTCTAATCGTCCTGACACTTGAACTAGAAAGCCGCATATTTCAAATTGACAGTCTCATTCAAGCTCTAATAAATATTACAATTAGTGATGCCTCTACACTAACTTTCATTTTACCGAAGCCAATTGTTTTAGTCGTGTCAAAAAGGTTGTGGTGCTAACGTGTTCGTCAAAATATAAGTGTAAAGCAGGACAACTCAAAACAAAGCGAAGCACAACATCTCCACGTTTTTGGAAGAGTTACTGAATATAACTGTGTCATTTCTCCTAAGAAATGTAATGATAAAAACCCTGGTAACTAAGAAACGAATCCAATGATAATTAAATCGTCACAAGGAGAAAGTATATATGATTAAATATCGATTTTTGAATAAGAAGTGATATTTGTATCAGAGTAAAAGAATTTCATGAATTACTCACTTTCGATGCTGATCGTACAGCTTTGAATACTAATACTGTTAAACGGAAAGAGAATTTGATTTTAGCAAAGAGTTTAATGTGAATTGAACAAAACTCGAATTAATGCTACTGAGCAACCGCATCCCAGTTGGTTGAGCGTTGGATTAGCAATTGGAAAGTCCTTGAACCGATGCTAACTGAGGTTTCTTGGGGATTGTTCTTCACTCACACAAGACAAATAACAGGATGGTATCCACAAACTATGCCCTTCCAATATCTTCTACCACACCTTATCCCCGCCTAAATGTCATAAATAAATTCAAATTTTAATTTCGAATTAATGTTTGAAAGTTCTATTAGTTGCCCGTAGCTAGTGAAAAGTAATTACCCATTGTTATTTTAGCTTAAGCTAATAAGAATAACAATAATAGTGGCTATGAAATAACGGGAGAATGCTATTCTTTCATTCAAATAGACCCAAATTGAATCCAGGAATTATAGAATCCGGTTAAGATTTTTACTTAATTACACTTGATTGGATCAGAAAAATTTTGCGAATTTACTCAGCATATTTACTTTCCTTGTATCTTCTTGCAGGAATAAGTACCAGTAACTGGCATGACACCATATATCAATCGAATGAATTAATTGAATTTTTATTTATTGCCTTTAGATCTATGGATCAGGTCAGGATAGGGGAGGTGCAAGCATACTGAAAGGTGATGGCCAAGACCTAAGTTGAAGGTGCCATCCCGGCATTTGCCTAGTGTAACTGAGGAAAAGTACTGGGGAAATGTCAGTCTGGATGGTTGGCCGCTAGGATTGAACCCACAAATGCTACGCCAACGCTCTACTACTGAGCTACGGCAGCTCATTCTGTAGGGTTGCCAACTCCAAAATGTTTACAAACCGGACATTTTGATTTATTTCAGTTTGGAAACCGGACATGAAATACTTCCTTGCCGAGTTTTTTGCTTTGCGGATTATTCCCTAATCATGATATTAAACGCAATAAAATCTCAAAAATAAGTTTAGTTAAGGCGACATACTAAATTCGACCATGCACATGGTGTTTGTCATAAATTCAAACATCTATGAGTCTAAGAGATCTACAAAAAAAGTCATTCAGTGGAGCACCTCTAAAAGTACCGTAAAGGAAACTTAGAAAAATTCGTCCAGAGCAGAGTTTGAATTTACATATACTATGTTAAGAAATTGTATTTCCTCAGTCTTTTAAGACATCTTAATCGTTGACAACAAGATGCAATGAGAATCAAAATTATATTTCAGTATACATTTCAGGCTCAAATTAACATTGAAAATCGTATGCTGTAGTACCAAAGATAGCTGGACGATAAACTATAGAGAAATACATTTTTAATATCTTCGAATTACTATTTTCAAGATTAATAATTGTCCTTTTAATATCTCACTATCCGTCAAGTTTACATGTGATATCTAATATCTTTGTGTACATTAATTTATTTCTAAAATTAAAAAAGAATTCTATGCACAACACCAATATTCACTATTACTGTATAATAAATATAATGTAATTCTCAAAATGAGAAAGAAAAATAATTATTAGTGAGGCTAATAAAAAATAAAAAATAACTGTCTAAAATAACTAGAAATTTAAGGCACAAAGTATCTATTGCAGCAACAATTACAACACAGCATTTAGAAGTAAGTAAATAATATTCAGAAACGACAACAATGGTTGCACGAAATCCAGAATAACTTACAGCGTGTTAAGACTACAAACTCTAAGGTTGTGAGTATTCACTCAGAGAGTTAAACTTTAGACTTAAACTTTCACTTTAATGCCCTTTTTAGAGAATATATATCTCAAAACCGGATATTAGGCGCCCAGTTTGAACTTGTAACCGGACACCGGAAAATTGATTTGAAAATAGAACTGTCCGGTTCAAAACCGGACGGTTGGCAATCCTAGTATTATAGGGTTGGATCTGTTAAAGTCTCTAAAGTGCCGTTTATTTAGTTTCTTGGATCCTCATTTCCACAACGCTGTTCAAAATTATCATATTTACATTTTAGTTGCTTGAATTTATACACACAATTAATCAGTACATTAACCCCATAGGGTTAAAGAGAAGAGTGGCGCAAGAATTCTACTCACAAAAGAAGTGATATCCATTTTACGAGTGACTTTCTTTGTGTCACTATGACGGAACTGTTTCCATTGTAATAACATTAAGAAACTTTGTATCCTCCCTTCCTCATAGTGACACAGAGAAAGTCACTCGCAAAATGGATTTAACTTCTTTTCTGAGTAGAATTCTTGCGTCACTCTTCCCTTTACCACGAAGGGGTTCTTGTACTGATACCACTTATTTTGTAAGGCTGCATATATATTTATAAAGTCGATTTTGTACCATGATAGGCTCCGTATCTCGAAAACGGCAACTCCTTTTTAAAAAATAAGCATTAATTTGCCTCTACAAAACCCGCAATTGACCCCCAAGATCCCCTGGTACCAACCATTTTTTTGCTAAAGCCAAAACACAGACTGAATGACAGTGACCCTTTTCTATCATTTGTGAAAATTCTATGATTGGGCTAAAAAGGTAATAACTTTTGAACTCCTTCACCGATTTTGACGTGTGATACATCGTTTGAAAGCATTCGACCGCATATATGGTCTGGGGTAAGTGCTATCACCAGAAATGTGATTTTGTTTTTTCAAAGCGCCCTAGGGCTCCCAGGGATGTCTTACCGACCCATTTTTTTTCTGTGTCGTAGTATGGCAAAGAGCTTTCAAATACAAGTTAAGCATCAAAATCTGGCTTAAAATTTGCTAGATTCGAAATTAGCTGTAAAAATGTGAGTGCCGCTTACAGACGCGTTTCTTAGCACCACTCGAAGAACTACCGTTCTTCGTGATTATGGTAAGTGTTTAAATATCATAGTTATTCTAATACTATCACAAATTTTATAGATGGAAATGTTTTCTATTTTGACAGAAAAATTACCAGAAAATGATTCCGATGAGTTGAAAGTTTTTAAAAAATTACTTTTTTTTTTTTTTTTTTTAGAAAATTTGTATTAAAACCAAAATGTGGGTTCAATTTTGACATACATGGTTCATTGAAGTCATTTCGTTTCTTTTGTTTCTTCCACAGTAAAGCCGCTGAACGTAATGATCCTGGGAGCCAATCAACCCCTGTCTGACAACAAACGATATAATTTACTTTGTCAGTCTTCTGGAGCACGCCCACCAGCCACGATCAAGTGGTGGCTAGACGGACGACGTTTAGAGGGCAGTAAGGAAACGGTGAGTAAACTACGGCGAAGCCGTAATATATCAAGGCTCAAGTAGCCATTTATCCTGAATCACATGGAAATCTTTAGTACTGTGAAAATTCTTGAAACCCCCCTATGTATATCACTCTTTTCTTTCTCTCCTTATTTGTATATCCTGATTGGCTTTTTAAAGTAGTGTGAGGGACAAAAATTAAGAATTGAATTTATTTATGTACTTTAGCAACCTATGTCTCACCCCGTGTTTAGGGTAGGAGAAAAAATGCGGGAAGGAGTCGGCCAGCTCCTGCGCTGAAGGCACCATCACGGGATATGCCGGGTTTTACTAAGGGAAACTAAAAAAAACAGTCAGGACGGTCGGCCGCTGGTATCGAACCCAGGACCTCCCGATAGAGAAGATAATAGTCTACAAAATTGAGCTATGTCCGCTTGGTACAAAATAAAACAAAGTGCAAATAAATTATGTTTTCTTCGAAAAATTAAACAATTACTTTATAATGTAGTAAAAAGACGAAACAAGAAATTTCTATGTTATTAATTATTTTCGTCAATTTGAAGCATTATTTCTTTTAGTATATTCAATTAATTATAGTACTTGAAAAACTTGTGTGTTTTATTTTCACATGAAATCGAACGTATCGGACATAACAACGAGGTCCACTTTTAGCAAAGGTGTTGAAACTGTATTTTCATCACTACGTAACATATTTAAAATGTTGTCTTGCCCTTGGGTTTCATTATCAATTTCCAATTTCACACTGACGAGACTTTACACAAATACCAAACCATTGGTCCGAAAATTTGGTTTTATAGGAAATATTTTCAAAATGTAATATAAAATTAGCCGTAGCTTGTTTATACAGGAATATTCATTACATTAAAGTACCTTTATATCAAGATTACGGTAGGAAGTATAACAACACATGTGCACGGTTACAGATCTACTGGGCGGTCTGACCGTTTCTTTGGGCGTTCTGACCATTTTCAGAAGTGGACGATCTGAACGGTAGGAGTTCTGACATAGACCCCGCCGAAAAGGCCCCCAAGTCATCTCTGAAAAAATCCAAATGAGAATGGAGCTTGAGGGCATGGCGCAATCCATTTTGCAGTAAGCGTCAATTAAATTCTGAACTAGCTGCTCGTAATTCGGAGTTTTGTGGTTTCCCAGAAAACCTTATACCACTGCGACACATGACCTCTCTGTTGTGGTCAGTGAAGTGAGAAATTCCTCTGATAAAACCTCACATGTGGGCTTATAAACACTCCGACCTTCACTTTAGCTGCCGACAGTTTCGGAAACATCTGCTACAGAAATGAAAATGCCGCCAACTCCGGATCAAGTTTCTTGACAAAGTGCTTAACAATTCCTAATTTTAAGTGGAGTGGTGGCATGAGAACTTTGGAGAGATCCACCAGTGGGTCACAGTTTACATTATGGGAATACCCGGCACGCTGTGGCCAGACCTTTGTGTAAACTTTTTGTTTCCCATATAACATGAAGCACTTTCCTAATACATTTAACCAATAATTGTTATGTACTGATAAATATATGAAAGCGGGCCGATGAGAACCGGTGATGAGAAGAGGTCCAACGTGATATTACTTAAGTCATACGCACCAGTCAATCCAGTGTAGTATGGCGCATTCCCACATGTAGAACTGCAGTTGTGTATAGAGGAAGAAAGACGTTTGTTTCTGAGATAAAGAAAATTTGGTTTCTGTATTTAATGCTTTTATTACTACGGTATTAAATATAATCTGTAATGTTCAGAAAGTTCAATGATATGGATTATGTGGTTTGTGATAAAGTTATTTAGTGTTAGTATGTTAGTATATGTAAAAAAGTAAAGAGAAAGTTAAAGTAAACAAACTTGATAGCATCAGCAAACTCAAGCTGAAAACATGCTTTATTACATAAACACTTAAGTAGAATAACTATCAAATTCTCATGCGTGAATTTCATTTCTTAGAATTATGTTGAAGTACATCTATATCTAGTACATGCAGCGTCATACAAAACACTCTCCAAAACATATCATGCTAACCATTAGCCCATCTCCAACAAGAATTAGTCGAATTTCAATTGCTACTATTAAATGAAATCCCTTCATTCAGCAAACATTTTCTTAAAGCAATTGGTTACAAATAATATACAATGAAATTCATATTACCTGAACAGCAACTCTCAAAATTACTATTAACATCCAAGTATTTACATGTTTCTCCCATAACATTCCTTATACTTTCTGAAGTACCACACTTATTAACTCCAGTTCATTATATCTTTCTTCCTAATAGTTATAACCGATATGTTATAAACAAGTATATTTAATAATTATTCTTTTGATAATTTCTAATGAAAATTCTTGGCAAACATAATTTGTAACAATTTCTCTGTATGTAGTATTCAGATAAAAAAACAATCGCAATTTTTGGCTTGTAAATTCGTATGTGAAACATTGATTTGTTTTATCATCAGTCTGTTAATGGTTGACTCATTGTGGGAAACGCTAGTAAAACTGCGTCTCACCACCATTTTTTTGCGTTCTTTTCTCCCGAAGAGACAGAATCACCTTTGTCAATACATGGGTCTCTCTTTTTTTACGCAGCAATAGAGTAACACCATATTGAACCATATGTCAGCAATCACTTAAGTTCATTTTATGTTATAGTTTCATCGTATATTTATATTCCGATGACTCATATGAACATAAATTATAAATGTCAATGTCAATTTTTGTTTCACATTATTCTTTATGTGGGAAGAAAAAAAGCAGCAGCTACTTACGACTCAAACGACAATTTCTTTCTTTCTCTCTTCCCACAGTAGTAGACATCTGGCTATGATTCACTTGAGTTTCTACGCAAAATTGTGATGTCTTCGTGCTATGCAATCTTATTAATGTCGATTTTACCATGTTATCTTATGTTTATTTATGTCTTTATAACCCACATAAGATCAGGATGTAAGAACCAATATTCATACAATTATAAGTCAACCTTTATAGTTATTAATTACCTTATTTGGGCATGTAACGAAGAACAGATCACGTGACCATGTGTGAGTCAAAAACCTAACCAGCTTTGTAAGTTAGTCAGTTCTGGAAGGTTTAGGAGTCAACCACGCGAGTTAATTGTTTCTGTATATGCGCTATTTTTCATTAGCCGTTGTAGCAAACCAAAGTTTTTCTCTTAAGTGGTAGATGGATACTTGGTGCTATAAAACCTAGAAAAAAGGGTTCCCGAGAACAATTATGAGTTATTCGAAAAAATGGCAAAATTAAAATTAAAATTGTGTGTGCTCTTACCGCACATTAGCATAAATTTCTTTGAAAGTACGAAGAAAAAGGGAACAGCTCGTGTTATACAAATAGAACAGATAATTATAATATATTTGTGTAACTGTTACTAGAACAGTATGTAACGTTGTGGTGCTTCATACTCCTAATTTCCTTAAAGTCAAAAAGAGAAAATGTCATTTGCACCTTACACACACACACACACACACACACACACACACATATATATATATATATATATATATATATATATATATATATATATATATATAAATCAGATATTACTATTATTATTATTGTTATTATTATATGATGTCGGGCAACTGAAGAAATGAAAAGTCGCTTAGCATTGGGCAACGCATGTTTCTATTCAGTCCAGAAACTTCTAATCTCGCAATTAAGATCAAGAAAGAGGAAATTAAAAAATATACAAAACTGTTATTCTGCCCGTAATACTTTATGGTTACGAAAGCTGAAGTACGACACTAGCAGTTGAACATAAATTACGTGTGTTTGAAAATAAGGGTTTAAGAAAGGTATACGGGTCGAAACGGGACAAGCTAATGGAGAATTTAGGAGACAGCATAATGAAGAACTCGCACACTATATGATTCATTATACATTATAAAAATAATGAAGTCACGAAGGATGAGAAGAGCAGGCCATGTAGCTTGGATGGAGGACAATGAAGATTATATTCCATTGTGGTTGGGAAAGAGGCCGTTAGGAAGACCGAGACGTCGTTGGGAATTGGGATGACAATATTAGAAGCCATGTTAAAGAGGTAGATGTTGATGATTAAAACTGGTTTGTTGTTGCCCAGGATATAATAAAATGGATAACTTTTCTTACTGCGGCGATGAAGTCATAGAGTTATAGTAAGTTAATTATTCTTATTATATACAAGTTTAAAAAGTTAGGAACGTAAAGCACAGAGTTAGAACAACTAATAAAGGATAGAGAGAGAGAGAGAGAGAGAGAGAGAGAAAGAGAGAGAGAGGGCGGAGGTACTGTAGTTTATTATTCACAAAAGGGTGATTTAAATATTCAGTGAAATGCAGTAAAGTAACTAAATATTTACGAAGCAGTAGAGTAACTAAATGTTTTGTGCTGTTTAAAATTTCTGTTGTTGGGAGAAGCTTTCCCTAGAAAGGAGTCCCGTGAAGCTATTTCTTCTTTCGTCTCACGTTCATCTATCTTCAAGAAGGACTCTCATTTGAATTCTTACACTCGGAGCTATTCCAAGTTGCCGAGGGAAGTGTATGTTTGCCGGGCGGAGCGAATGTTTTCTTTGAAACTCGGAATTCCTTCCCTTGTATAAGTAGAAGAAGGAACGTTAGCTGCATTAGGGCAAATGCCTTTTTTCATTTTATGGAGCTGGAAAGGAAAATCTAGATTAAATGTAAACGTTCCTACAAGGAAGAAATAATTATAGAAGTCATTAACTAGGGCTACATGTAATAAGAAGATTAAAGTTTCAGGTGGTACACTCGTGGTATTTTATATCCTTCTATTTCGCAATTCCTAGGAATCATCCTTTATATATACAGGCGCAGATCCAACAAGGGCTATAGACCTCCTTGACGTCCAGATATACACCTGATAAAATGACCTTCAATCCTACTTTATACCGGATAAGTGACACGTGAGTGTGCTTTATACCATATACCAGTAAAAAGTCAAGATGTATTACGTAAAAGACGTAATCAGAAGGCAATTTTAATTGAAGCAGATTAGCGGATTTCAATTGAGAGAAATTAGCAATTTTTCACTGGGAAAAACTGTATCTTCCACACATCTGCCAAAAGTAAGTAAAGAGTCTGGTAGCAGTTTTAATAACTGCCATTAGAGCAATACATAGCTCATTTCTCTGTTTGTTCTAATACCCGTTTTGGATTAATTTCTCTGTGAACTGTATGTCAATAAAATGTATGCATTTATACCCGGACGGCTTTTCGTAACTCGGTCCGGGTATAGAATATTAGAATTTTAATGTTTAACAAATGCATCTTCGTAAATGTTAAAATGCCAATGTGAAGGCATAACAATGTCATAACATGAATGAAGAAAGCTTTAAAATATGGTTTGCTATTGTTCACTATCTATTTATTGTGTTCGCTGTAAATTATCAAAATTCGGGAAGGTCATAAAGGCCGCACGTGCCTCATACAATAAAGGAGGAACTGGTTGTTGTATTATCTATTGCGAAGTCCATTGTTTTTGGCTGCACACCACAGTTTCTAGAAAGCGCTACTACTGAAAAGATTCCATATTTTGGCGCTAAAACAGTTAGCAGACGACACTAGTACAGAGGGCGGCAATGTTGATGAGGTACTACTCGAAAGAATCTGCAAGAGCCAGACGTCAGTCAGTCAAAATTACACAGAGAATTTACTTGGAACAAGTTTCAATTTCGGAAAATGTGCAAATATACCTAACTTTATTAACTCGTTTTGTCATAGGAATCAACTCTAACGAATCGTCTAAATTTCAAAATATTGCGGACAGGGGAGCATCGTTTTGTACAGGCATTCACGGCGAAATAAAAACAAAACAAACAAACAAACAGCACAACTTGTAGCAAAAGTGCCAAGAACAGAACAGGTAAGTGGACCCTTCCTCTGTTAATGTTACCTATTTTTGAATAAAACCCTTTTCAGTACAAATGGTGTGCAGAGCAAGCGCAGGGAGTGGACAAACCAATTGTAGGTTGGGGCAAACAAATGCACATTTTTCTTAATTAATTACTTAGCAGGCAGGAACGTAATTCTCGAAAAGCGGATTTTCAGGTACTATTTCAAAATCATTTTTGGAATGCGACGTACAGTATGCTGAATAGAACAATTGTTTCTTCTTTTTGTTGTAACAGAAATTATTAGATATCATGCAAAAATCCAGTCTTGTAAAAGTAGTAATGCAGAGAAGTAACATTGCCGTAACACAACAGTTGTGATTATTTTGGCAAAATAAATCCTTTCATCAGGATTCGATTCTGCGAAAATAGAAAGCTTCGCTCATTAATAATAATAATTAACTAACTAACTCTATGGCTTATGAACTCGCAAGTTCATCGTCGCAGTAACAAACGTTCGCTATTGGATTCTATCCTGGGCAATATCAAGCCAGTTTTCATCACGAACATCAACTTCTCGAAGATCTCTTCTAATATTGTCCTCCGAACGACGTCTTGGTATTCCCAATGGCCTCCTTCCATCCGGCCTTCCAACCAGGATAGAATATAATCTTCGTTTTCCCCCATCCGAGCCACATGGCCTGCCCACCTTAGTCGTCATCTCGACCCGTATATCTTTCTCAGAACCTTATTTTCAAATACACGTAATTTATGTTAATCTGCTAGGGTCGTACTCCAACTTCCGCGCCGGCCGGGTGGCCGAGCGGTCTGCGGCGGTAGGCCATCGGCTCGAAGGTCCCGGGTTCGAGTCCCGGCAGGGGCATGGGTGTGGATTTTAACACTTAACAGCTAAAGACGAATCGTGACGGGCCGAAGTCCAAAGTTACTAGGCTGGCCCATATAAAAATAAAGTTTACCAAAGTTTTATCCAACTTCCGCAACCGTAATGTGTTACCGGCAGAATAACCGTTCTGTATATTTTCTATTTCAATTCCCTTGATATTAATCGTGATGTTATAAGTTTTTGGACTGAACAGAAACATGAGTTCCCCGATACTAAGCGGCTTTTTTATTTCTTTTCTGACCTCATTTTTGCTTGTTACGTATACTCCCAAGTATTTAAATTTGTTTACTTTCTCTATGACCTCATCCATAAGCTTATGTTTTTATTTCCTTCATTCCTTGTGTTTCGGCTTGTTATCATGTATTTTGTTTTATCTATGTTTACCTGTAGACCTATCTCATCGCACGCTTCTACTATGGCATCGGTGTTGCTTTGTAGTGCATTCATATCGTCCCCTATTAAATCTACATCATCCACATATACAAACAGTTGATTCAAATCATTCAATGATAATCCCTTTTTGTCCCCTTCAATTTTTTAAATCGCATATTCTAACGCAAAGTTAAACAGTAGTGGTGACAAAGCATGGCTTCGTTTCTATCCGTTGCGAATCATGAAACTATCTGACATATTATTACCTATCCGTACTCTGTTCATGCGGTCGCTGAGACACATCTTCACTAGTGAACCAATTAAATAATAATAATAATAAAATAATTTAACAGGAAGAACATTTTTAGATTTTATTTTATCTTACCGTAGGAGATCTTAACGTAGCATTCTATTTTCGTGTTAAAATCTCGAAGTCGAATTTTCATCATCAAAAATAGGTTTCTAGGTAGCTATTCAGTCTGAAAAGTTGTTTTACAATGATCTGTCTGGTGGTATGTTTGTGTTGTGGTTAGTATGGTTTCTTATTAAAATTAGAATATGTAATGTATATTCTTTCGTACAGATATGTGTATTTCTTTATTTTTAGGATGATGTTTTATTAATTTGTGTATTAAATACGCATACAGGTTTGTTTATTAATTTGCTGTATAAAATACGCATACTGATTTTTTTAGTATCCTGTTCTTCTGGTTGGTTAGTTTCAATTTCCGCTAAGGAAAAAGTCAAACACTGTATATATATATATGAAATGTAATATAAATGCATATACAAAGTGAACCCAAAAGATGTGGAAAAATGTCGGGAGGTTATTCCTGGGATCAAAACAAGTAAAAAAGTCCTCTGGCAAATTCTCGAATCCCGCTTCGTGTAAGAGATACAGCATTGCCAACTTGGAACCCAAAATCGACTGTTGACAATTGTAAGTGAACAGAATGTTGTGAAAAATCTTCAGGAGGTGATCCCTGAGATCAAAACAAGAAAAGTACTCTGGCAAATTGTTGAATCCCGCTTCGTGTAAGAAATACAGCATTGCCAATTTGGAACACAAAATCGACTGTTGACAATTGGAACTTATTAGAAAGATATTGACAAACTGAGGGAGGTGATTCCAGACATCCAAACAGGAAACATGTACATACGAACATCATGAAAAACTTTAATATCATTGTTTCGCAGACAGAGATTTCTCAATAAGGAGGAGAAACCTGGTAGTTGATGGTTCTGTCGCATAACCGAGACGATACGTTCCTCGGACGCAAGTTTCGCTCGTAACAAGTAACGTGGACAACTACGATGGATGCTCACAAAGCGAATGACTATAAAGATGACAGCGAACACACCGGTGATGGATAAAAGCTATTCGAAGCCCCCGGAACACGAATTATATTCTGTAGAGCAATTATGGGCAGAAATGCACATTTCGCTCTCAATAAGAATAATTTTGTACCCAACATACGTACAACACAGCAATAGCTTACTTACCTCTATTTTAATCACAGTAAATGTTCTAAATGCCTCCATGGCTTTTTATGCAAACGTTTAAACATCCATCAATGACTGATGTACCCTGTCGAATGTTCCAGCCTGAGTCCGCAGTGTCACATTCCCCTGGACCGCCATCTCTGTCTGCTGTTCTTGGTATTCGACTTACACCGCTCTGACCATTTTCCCTCTTCCTCCTTTCGGCCGCCTCTACATCCAAAATGATGCAAAAAATGTATTTGTTTTCCTATGACTTTCCTTGTTTTGCATCAAGAATTACCTCCCGTAGGTTGTCCATATCGTTCTGTACACTTGCAATTGTCAACAGTCGATTTTGGATTAGAAGTTGGCAACCCTGTATCTCTTACACGAAGCGGAATTCGAGAATTTGCAAAGGTCTTTTTTTGTTGTTTTGATCCCAGGAATCACCTCCCGAAATTTGGCCACATCTTTCCGGTTCACCCTGTACATAGTCTTAATAATAATGTGTAATATAGATTTTTGTCTGGTTAACAAGTATGGTTTAACCCCCTCCGCCCACCCTTGGTCATATCCTAGATCTGCGCCTATATATATATATGAGCTCCTGTGTAGCCTAGTCGGTAGCGCGCTCGACTTCAGTGCGAGCGGTCCCGGGTTCGATTCCCGGTGGGGGCTCAAAAATTTCGGTCTTGACCCAGCATCGTGAGGACAATTGAGGAGCTGCTGTGAATAAAATACAGTGGCGATCATAGTGAGAGCTTCGGCCGTCCTCTCCCAACCCGTCTGGTCAGCGTGGGAGCAGTAGACCAACTCCTCCCTTCGGTGAGAGGTCTCATCCACTAGTGGATTGAATATGGCTGTGATTTTTTTATTTATTTATATATATATATATGGAAAACTAGTAGTATCAACCCGATAGTTCTCTCCTACTAACTGGGAGGAGATGCCTTAAATGCTATTGCTAAGGCCAGTATATACGCCGTTGTCAATTGCTAACTGTTTGACGAACAAACATGGATGAGTCAAATGTTTGCACTCGCTTTCTTAAACTACATGATAGTACAGCTAAAGTAACAGCCTCGGAGGGCCACATTACCCGGAGGACGGAGTGCACCTGGCTATGCACAGTGCGGCCGATTCCAAAAAAGCTGGCCAAAAGTAAAAAAAAACTAACTAGTTAGGGATTTTTTCATGTTGGGTTGGTTGCAGTACATTTTTTCTCTTGCCTGTCCCAGAATAGTAGTCGCAATGCTACCTTTGTTCGATTGGCATCGATTGTGTTGCTGAGTCCGTAAACGGTGCACATGTTGAAAGTTGTATAAAAACTTTAGATTCAAGCAGATCATAATCAAATAAACTGGAATCAAGGTCTGAAGGTATGTAGAATATAAAAACAATTTACGAAATAATAATTTATCAAATATAAATTAATAGCGAAACAATAATTGTTATTGATTTTTATGAATTGAAATCTTTAAGATACCATATGTTATTATAAAAATGTTATGTTGTTCCGTTTTGTTGCGCTGCCAGACTTATTTTAAGTTAAAGTCAAATGCATTTTCTTCAATATAAAAAAAAATAACTTCCGAAAGTTGTCCCTTTTTTATTCAATTTTTAAAAATAAAAGTTATATTATTAGAATAAACAACTAAATGAAAAGCGGAAGATAGAATCCTCGTACAATGTTGGTTTTTACAAATCTAACCTCAAAAGAAGAGAAATTGGAAGACATGGGATAAGTGTGTATGTTTGTGTGTGTGTGTGTGTGCGTGCCTGATATATATAGATCGAGAGGGAGAGAGAGAGAGAGCGGAGAGAGTATTGGCGGGCAATTCAAACTCGTTGATTTAATAAATTGTTATTGTCAACGGCGAAAAGAAAAATATTTATAAGGGCTCGGGGTAAAACGTGTTAACTGACATTTTCGCTAGTTTTGAGTTATAACTTGGACTGTATTGTTCATCATAACTAGAGTCGATCTGTGGAGAAAATTCGTAATAAATTTCAACCAATAGATGGCAGAGTAATACGCGTTGAAAGTTATGGTATCTACAAGATATTGCAAGTAGATCATGGTAAATAGCAAATTTGGCGGCAAGAAGGCAGCGGCTGTTTCTGAGCATGTCTGAAGAAAATGGTGATAATAAAACTAGTACTAATGAAGAAAGCTATTCGGAAGATGATTATGATTCCAATAATGATCCTGAATATTACCAGAACAGGACAAGTTTTGAAATAAAGAGGATAATTATTTTCAGGTGATTAAAACTAGGTGCAACAAAAATGCGTACTTGCATGTACAATGTGGTATCTAATGTATATTCCATTCTTTATGTGCAGCAGTGTGCACGATAATAGTTGGGAGTAAAACGCTATTGTTGTAACTAGGTATTAGTCGTTATTGGAGGAGGGAGGAAATATTTACGATCTCTGTGCCACAGAACATGTGTATATTATATTATTTTAATTTTATTTTCGTTACGCGCTAAAATGACCGTGTGTAGATACCACGTTTTACGTGCGGTTATGAATTTTGTTAGGCAGGTATTCGTTGTACGTACATCATGAATACCTAGAATACGTTGAATTGTTATCCCAGATTAAAATTCTTGCTGGACCAGCAAGGATTCAGCATGAATTTCCAGCAACATAGAGTGGATTCTGGAAAATGTTTCAAAACACATATTGTGTTGCTGGAAATATATGATGGATTCTTGCTGGTTCAGTAAGTTTTTAACCTATGATTATCGTCCTAAACGAGCTTAGGAGTTCCTCAGGACGGAACCTAAAGTGTTTTGATAAAATGGTCTCCGAACCAGTGTGTTCAACTGAACCCCAGGCGGATTTGAACCCGCAAAAACGTGCATAAAACGTCACGGGCTCTGACCATTAGAGTAGTAGTGTTATGATCAAAGCGGGATTAAGTTGAGTGCTATTAATGCTGCACTTTAGGCCCAGATGAAAAGTTAAAATATAGTCATTTATTTATTTGGTACCTATTACATTATATTAGTCCCTATTACAATAGGCTTACATAAGTTCCATTAGATGACATAAGACACTACAGCATAGATAATATTTAAAATACAAAGCAAAAAAGAACAACGAAAAAAACTAAAAAGAAACGTTATGTCCGTGATACACTTGAATATGTGATATTTGTCCTATAGACACAAATGAAAAACAAATAAAAACACATGAAACACATATATACTACAAGAAAAACATTATATATATAATATATATTATATATATTATTATACTACAAGAAAAACATACAAGATAAACATTATATATATATGTTGGCATCGCAACTTAATCTACAGTACATATAGTTGTGCAAGTTTTAATATTTCATCATGATATGCACATAATTATTCATACTTCTTCTATTTGCTTATAACAGATTTAATAATACTTATATACAGTGAGTAAGAGGACGAAAAATCTAATTCAATATTGGTTTTTGACAAATTATTATAAGTTCTACACATTCTAATTAAAGGTGAATTAAGAAATGATTCAGTTCTACTTTTTGTAATATAAAATGGAGTTCTCATTCGAAGGTTTGTTTGTTTAACAATGAAACTTAGTTGGCTCACAAGTCCTTGATCGTCTATGCTACCGTTTATCAACTTAAATAAGAAAGACATTAAAGCAATAGTACGCCTTACGGATAACAAAGAATAATCAAATATATTTAATAACTCATTGTATGACATATTTGCTTTAGTGAAACTATTATTAACTGTTTTGTAATACGAATACCTTAAAAACCTTTTTTGAATGCGCTCAATTTTTTTATCGTACTGTTTGTAATAAGGTGACCATACAATAGACGCATATTCCAGTTTACTATGAACAATACTATTAAACAGAGTGACACAAGCCTTTGTCGTACTAAATTCCCTTGTATTTCCTTTTAAGAAACCCAATGACTTCTATGCTTCATTGGTAATATTTTCTATATGTTGTTTGAAACATAATTTACTATTCACAAGAACGCCTAAATCGTTTACGTAACTAACATTCCGTATTAAAATATTATCAATATTATACTCGTAGTGATAATTATGGCTCTTTCTAGAAAACGTAATAGATACACATTTATTAATATTAAAAGCCATCCTATTTTCAATGCTCCATTTGTGACAACTATCCAGATCTGCCTGCAGCAATAATTTATCTTTATCATCTTTGATCTCTTTATAAATTTTCATATAATCTGCATATAAAAGGCATCTTGAATACGTGATAACAGCAGGCAGATAATTTATAAATAGTAAAAATAACAATGGGACGAGATTAGATCCTTGGGGTATGCCTGAAGTAATGTCATACGCTGTAGAATTAACTTGACTAAATACTACATACTGTTTCCTACCTTGCAAGTAAGAACAAATTAACAACATTAATTTATGTGAAAACCCCATATTTGATAATTTATTAAGTAATACACGTGTATGTTATAGTCGAGTCTATAAAAGGCCTTTGCAAAATCTGTATCCACTGTAGATTTGTTATTAAGAGAATCTGATACATTTTGAACGAAACTTACTAAATTTGTTACTGTGGAACGTCCAGAATAAAAGCCATGTTGACATGTCGATATATATGGTTTTACATGTTTGTAAATTCTACTATATATTATATGTTCAAATATTTTGGCAGGAGCGGATATGAGAGATTACCTATAATTTTCAATTTTATCTGGGTTACCTTTCTTAAGTATTGGACACACCTTGCTAGTTTTCCATATTGTGGGAAAAGTAGACGTTCTTAAAATGAGATTACACATATATGAGAGAGGTGTTATTAATACGTCTGCACATCCTTTAAAAATATATGTAGGAATCATATCAGGGCCACTTGATTTTGTAGATTTTAACTTTTTAATAGAAGCTTTAATTTCAATATTGGTGATTGTTTCAATTGATAGACAATAAGAAACTTGTAGGTTACTTCCATGTGGAATAATGTAAGGAGAGGAGTTAACAGGATATACACTTCTAAAATATCGCGCAAAACCATCAGCTATTGATTTGGAGAATTTAACTTTTGATTATTATAATACATACAATTGATAGTGTTATTATTCGTTTTTTTTATTCTTAATAAGTTCCAAAATAATTGAACATTATTATTTAGTGTACCCTAAATTTGCATTATATATTGTTTATAAGCTCGGGATAACTCACTCTTTAATTATTTACGCAACTGAATAAACATATTGTAGTTATAATCCGATAGATTTTTACGTTTTCTGTAATATTCGTTTTATTTTAATGTATTCATAATTTCTCATGTAAACCAACTCTGATATTTGTTTTTTTCAAACATTCTCTTCCTTGGTACATATTTGTCTATCACAGAGTTTAAAATATTGTAAAAATGATCCACAGCTTCATCAGCATTTCTACATTCAAGTACAGTTACCCAGTTTTGTATTTGTAACATCTTATATAAGTTTAAAAAATCCGCTTTACTGTAATTATAAACAGTTATTGGGCTTAATACTATCTTTGACACTTTCTTTTTTAAATAGCACTGACAGGTTAGCGATGGATGATGCAAATCTTCAGACAATAAAGGAATAACAGATCTATTAACATCTATACCACCTTCAATATTAGCGATAACTAAGTCTAAGGTTTTCCCGTAACTATTTTTCACAGAATTAAATAAGCTTAAGTTGAATAGTGAGAAAAAATTCGATAAAGCGAGACATTTTGAATCGCCCTGTAGAAGATTATATTCTGAATCAGTTATTAATGGAATATTAAAGTCTCCAAAAGTAGCAAATTATTATGCTTATCGTCAACAATGTCTTCAATTTTTGATAACAGCTCGTAATAACTATCAACTTTTGTTTTAGGCGGGATATATACTAAGAATATACAATAAGTTTTATGTAAAAGATTTAATTTAATACATACAACATCTAATAAATCAATATATATGGGTATATGTTCTGCATGATAATCTTTCAAAGCTGCAAGAAGGACTCCTCCTCCATTTCTATTTTCTCTATCTTGTCGATACACGTTATACCTATTATCTATAAACTCTCCATTGTATATATTGTCCGTTAACCAAGTTTCCGTTACTAGAATTATATCAAAATGAGAGGCAATTACACTTGTATATAATTCATTTAATTTAGATCTTATCCCTCGAACATTTTGATAATAAAATGATAATGTTTCTTTACCTCTCATATCTACATTTTAAGTCAATTTTTTAACTTCATCCATAGTATTAAGTGTATAGACAAAAGTATAACTTGCCTTTTTTAAAAATTTGACATTACCCGCATAATCAATCCAAACAAAATCATAGTTTTTCTCTCGTTTTACCCTCCTAGCCTCCTTAAATACTAATTTTCTATGTGATGTCAAACTGTGATTTACGTAAATAGTGCCACCAACTGTATATCCAATGTCTCTACAATTTAAATTTCTTTTAATTTTCCTCTTTTTGACAAAAGCTTCTTTATCACATCTCCTTACAAACTTAACTACTATACCTGGAATTGGCTGAGTTGGGGTCTTCTTCATTCGGTGACAAATGTCTGACCCAAAATCCAAAGCTGACCCAACTTTTTTGACAATTGAGTTAACATCTTCATTGAGAAAGACAGGAATACCATGCAACTCTACAGTATTTCTCCTCCCATACTGATCGAAATCATCTAGCTGCAATACTAACATATCAACCTGTTTTTATCAGTAGGGAATTTTCCCCTTTCAGTGTTTCAATAACATCCATACATTCATTTATTTCTTCATTTTGCTCCTTTAACAGTTTAGAATTCTCGTCCAATTTTTCATGGACAACATTTAATGAAGTTCCGAGATCATCTTCAAGTTTCTTGTTGCACGTTTTAATGTCATTGACTTCTTTCCTTATAGTAATCAATAATTGATACACTTCTTCTAACGTAGGGGTCTTCCCGCTAACTCCGCCACTGTCACTTGACAATGATCTTGGTCGTGATTTTTCACAATTGTTACATCGCCACACATTGTCAGAAGACCTAATATATTTTACATCCTTTTCTTTCATATTAACGCAAACACTATGAAATATGTTCCTACACACACTACATTGCACTTTCAAATTAACATCTTGTCGCAAAACTGGTTTGTTACACTTGCTGCAATTTCCCATGTTGAGAAGTTAAAATTAAATATTCAGCGCTCCCTTGTATTAATGTTAAATGCTGGTTATGTTGAAGGTAGACGGTATTCACAAATCGATATGAACTGGCAACATAGTTAATCCTGAGACTTTCTTTAACTTGGTTTGCAATCCTGCAGTAATTTGTTTACATCCGAGATCAAGAAAAATGAGGAAGGAAAATGTCTGTTTCTATATATTACAGTAACATGCTGCAGTACAAAAATACAAAAACAATCTACATTACTTACAGATATTCTCGATATGTTCAAGTTCGTCCATCGTCAACATTACCATTAGTTTAAATAAATTTTTGGAGCACTTAACACGCAGTAACATCGCCAACCAGCGTTGCCAATGTGCATCATATAGGTTACGGCGGTATTTATGTCCTTCTAACAAACATTCTGACCAGTTACCTTCCCAATCCCTGGCCTACCAAAACCAACTAATATCAATATAGCTAGGTCCTTTTGTGCAATGCAACATCAGGCCCAATTTCGTCTTAGTCCGGCCCTGGTTCTGATGTATAACAAAACCAAATTCTATCGTATTAACATTGTATTCTTGTACTAACAACGTAATAGTATTAGTCAGAAATACAAAACAATTAAGACCGAACTTGAGGTACGGTTGCTTAGAAACGCAAATGAATAATATAATTTTCCATTTGACGCCCGGGTCCGAGTGCGTCTATTGAGGAAACAGTCTGCGAGAGTATTACTAACGTGTGATTTTGATTTTCTTTCGGTTACGTCATTTCTGAGTGACACAAATTTTGCATAGTCTCACTTGCACTGTTTCATTCATATTGAACATTGTAATCTTGAATTGTATTCTTGCACGTAAAACACGCTAACTGTAAAACATTTGCACATACCTTCCTAATATGTTATGTAACATTGCAGGAAAAATATCTAGATCAAAAACTTGTGGTACTGTGGTTTGAAAAGGTTAAGAGAATAATATTTCACGCAATTCATGCGTCATTTTGTATTAAATTTTCTGTAGGATTTTTACAAAACATACAATCTGATTATCTCGAAACATGACTTTTGTAGTTATCCTGGTTACCCCCCGAGCTCTTCAGATTTTGAAAATTATTAACAAAATGAATAAATTAATAATAATTGATCTTAATGATTATTAAAGGAATGAATGAATTAATTAATAATTGATTTTGCTTTATTAATATCACTGTAAATTAGGCAATATTAGTATTAATTTATTGTTATTATCATAATCCCGTTATTATATAATAAAGCATTTTCAAATATATTTATTAATTATTACCAATTTAACATACACTCTAAATTCGAGTCAGGAGTCATTTATTTAAAAAAAAAAAGTAATATTTCATTTAAAATATATCATTCAAGTATACGCTAAAATGTTAAAATTTTGCAGCTGTGACTTTAGATTCGTAATCAGCGACCCAAGAAACCCCCTGAGTACAGATTTTGGGATCATTTATTTGAGCTATTAACTTTTGACCAGCCTTTTTGGAATCGGCCGCGCTGTGCAATGGCAGGAAGTCACAGGGTCAAAATGTCCATCTTTGGACGTCAGATTGCCAGGTAAACGACAGTGCAAATGAATCTGACCTATATTTTGCAACTCTGAATTTCCAATTACGTGCAGGAGCGGAAATTTAGAGGAAGTGAAGTATGGATCTGCAGGGATTAACTGGGGCATTATAGCATTCTTAGAAGTGTGAAGGAAGAATTAAGAACAGTTGGAACTACTGTCTGGACACACGTTTTTCTTCAAAGGAACAGAAAATCGGAGATGAGTAAGCGTTGACTTTATAATATAAAAAGTACCGATCATAGAAATCAAAGGAACTTAAGATAAAATACCGTGAATAGTATTCAGGATAAACAAGAGACACAATATGAGAAATATACAAATCTATGCTCGAACAACGTCATATTCAGAGGAGGTAATCGAAAATCTATCCAAGAAGACATAGAAGATTTTGGATAATAGTAAATTGCATTATAAAATAGTAATGGGAGACTTCGGTGTAACAATAGGAACTAAGTGGAGCATTGACACGAAAGTGGAAAACTGGATTTGGCAAAAGCAACGACAGAGGAGAGAAATAGTTGAAATTTTAGGGTCAACAGACTGTTCATTTCGTATAAATGTTTCAAGGAACCACCACTGCAGAAAAACTATAAATGCAAAGGTCCAAATGGAGCTAAATGGAAATAGATTATGTTCTATCGAACAAAAAGCAAATTGTTCAAAACATGTTTGCTCTGAAGAATTTCAAAATCTTGAGTGATCATAGAATGGTGAGTATAAGTTGAAACTAAACACAGGACTTGAGAGGAAGAAGTTTATCAGAGGAAAGATTCCTGTTTAGCAGAAGTAAAATAATGACCGATATAATAAGAGATATAGTCAACGAAATAGCAGGCAACAAGAACAAAACAGAGAGCAAAATTTCGGAAATAACTATACATTCTGATGATGAAGAAAAACAAGGAAATGAAAGAACGGGAAGTGAAATAAAGAGGATTGAATACAAATAAATTAAAAATCCTACGGAAGAAAATAAAGCGGTGTTGAATATACAATATATAGTCAGTAAAACAATCGAGACAGGCACAATCCTAATTAATATGCGCATACCTTTTTGAAACCTAGTAGATATCATTCATTAAAGTTTATGCAATACAAATTGTTTACTTTTCCAAATTCATGCATAGAAAATAGCAAATTCATTATTTGCTTTCAAGTGTCAAATGTGCTAATGATGTGACAGCAATCTGTATTCCATTTACAAACATTGAAATTGCAAAACTATATAAATAACATATTAGCTTATCTCCAAATAATGTATTCCTGTAGAAATAGGTATATTTACGTTCCTGGTCATATATCGTTAGTATATCTGATGAAATTCCCACATTTATAAATCCACTAATGACCACAATTCCAAAAGATTGAAGCAATTTAATTAAATTCTTACTAGATTGTGTTTCTCATAAACACAACAATCAGCGCTGTTCTAAATCAGAATATTTATTTTAATGTTTGAACATTGTTTCAATTCCATTGTTCACTGATGTTAAAATAACAATGACTTCTTTAAATATTCATTTTAAAATTGAACTAATGCTTTCCATATGATTAAAAAATAAGTCCAATATAATAAAACTCTTCATAGCATTTATCCATTCTGACTATGTCAGCATCCCGGTCAACCAATTAAAGAATATGTAGCCGCATTGAGAACATAAGCGAACAAATGTAATTCTGGTCTTCTCTTTGATGAGACATTGACAACACAGTTGGTATATGGTATAACAGAACATTCGCTTCGAATACGTTTGTTAGCGATTGAGTATTTAACGTATGAAAAGGCTGCAGAATTGACAATTCAGCATAAAAGGGTGGATTTAAACAGGAAGATTTTAGCTGGACAACAAGCCATACACGAGTACAAACAGCTGGAGTGAATCAAATTCAGGAGAAATCGTCATTTGAAATAAACAAGAGAATGGAAGAAAAATCGGCTTCGACTGTGTACGCTTCTACAACATACAATCACAGAAGGAGAAGCTGCCTGGCATTGGGAAACTTTATGGATCAGTACCATATTTGATTTTCATAACACGCAAGATTCACGTGAGTGTAGATAGTTAATCAGTAGACATCATAGATAAGGAAACAATGCGAAGGCTACACCTGGAACATCAAATAGAAGATTTGGAAATGATTTTGTATACTTTGACTGAGCATATTTTCCCCATGGAAGGCATGTTCTTAATACCAATGGGTATATAAATAAGATTTATTCATGATACCCTGGATGGTCACTTCCTACGAATTGCGAATACCAATTTTAGGTCGCTCGGGAATTGATGAGTTGCTTCGAAATTGGAGACGAAAATTGTTGATTATTTAGAAAGAAAAATTTCAAATACCTCTGTGGAAGAAATCTCAGGATCATATAATAGTTTGACTCAACTAAATATAACAAACCATATTCGATATAATCATTCCTACCCAGTACCTATAAAACAAAGTTCGGGCCTAATTAAAAACATAGTAAGAACACTCCAACAAAATTTGGATACCGTGAAAGAGAACCAGGGAAATTTCCGAGATTAAATACACCATATGCTAATACAAGAAGCAAAAAGAAAGCGACAGTTTTAATAATAGTAACCAGTCATGAATTGAAGGAGGAAGAGAAAGAAGATAAAATGAGCTGAGAAGACAGCAAACAGTCTGTGGAGAAAGAAGATAAAATGAGTCGAGATGACAACGAACAGTCAGTGAAAACAGATGTGAAAGAAAAAAAGACAGGAAGAAATGAATACCGCTACAATTGATGAGTTTATAAGATTGGTTACGGGAATATGCGTCATCATCCCCGAATGTTAACAAGAAAACCTATTTTGCAAGAATGGTTGCAACAGGACTTAGTGAAAGAAGTGGAAAAGGATATACAAGTAAGGCTTGTTATGGAGGATCAGATGTTTCAGATTAGAAGATATAAACCAACTGCTAATACAATGAGATATTGAAGCAACAGTGAGAATTAGAACATGGTTGTTTGATAGGATATACCTTCAAATTACCAAGAGGAGGGGTGTGTTGTTAGGATATTTGAATGAGAAATATTAATTAGATTTTATTAGTGGTCGACAATGGACAACAATACTGAGTAGTTTCATGGAATTGATTTTGATTTTGATCATAGCTTAGAGTTTGGAATAGAATCGGAAACTGATTTATAGTGAACTGTATATTATATATTGACTGAATGATAAATAAAGCCTGGATATACAATATTTGAATGTTATATTGATTACTTAATACAAACATAATATATGAATATTCTGAACTGATGTCTGCAGCATTAAGATCTTTAACATTCATCCCCTTTCCAGCTTCGTATTTGTGTGGGCTTGGTAAATATTTAAGCAAAGAGAAGAAAAATGACTTCAAATGAGCCGAAATGTGTAACCGACCATTTCCAAGCTGTCATTGCGTTGTAGTTGAGTGGGCACAAAGTATTAGCTTTCATTCCCAATCCTATGTAATACTACACTATTTGTTAATTCCAGGGGAATTTAATATCCAGATACATAGAATATTCTATTTTGCGAAACATAATTGTCACGGTGTACGAAGGTTCAAATCAGTAATCCAAAGAACCATTGATGAATCCATTTATTGGTTTTCTTGTTATGAAAACCCTTTAGAAAGGAACAAGCAGATAAACATCCAAACAACGAAAACATTTTACTTAAACAAAATATAGCACCTTTAAATATTAAAGAAAGAGCAAGCAAAATAATTAGATTTCATCTACTTAACCCTGATTAATAATTTATTTTCTCATCTTTTCTAGCGACCCCTTGACCATGGAGGTCACGACTTTCAGGTTGAGTAACTCTGCTGTAGAGAATAGAACTTCAGACAGTAACTAATAAATTGCATAACAAAATATTCGTCCATTCATTACCCATACATATTAGCGCTGATAAGCTTCATCATTTCGTTTGTCACCTCATTTGCTCTACATTCTACAATTCGTATGGGAATTTCTTGTACAGTAACGTGTTATGATGAGAGCCTTTTTTAATTATTTTTTTAAGGAAGAGAAAACAAAGCTAATAAGCGAATAGGTCTATCAAATGAACAATTCAACTACATGTAAAGCAGAATCAGAATAAGGTCGACATCAAAGGCAGAAGTTCCAATCCATAATTACGTGCTATTCAATAGACAATACTCCAGTCCTCTTCGACGAGTAATTTAGATGTGATGTCGAGACGCATAATATTACGTTTCAACTTGATTATGCACTCTGAAGGCGAAACTTTGAGCTATGTTTAGATGCAACTGGAGAAAGTCTATAATTTCATCAAAGATATCAGATGAAACACGAACTCCCAGAGGTCGCATTCTGTACAGGCTGCAGAACTTGAATATTCAAAGATACTGCGAAAGCTTTACATCACCATTGACAAATGTATTTTGTTTAGTAATGGATCTGAAAGAGGTTATAATTAGCTACAAAAGACGATACAACACAAAAAGTAAAAAATGTCCTATTTTCTTTTATTCCGTTCTTGATAAAGATTTTCACTACTTCCGAAACTTGTTAATTGTTACTTCCCTTCTTTGTTAATTGTGCTGCCTACATCACTTAAGGCTCAATGCAAGGGGGTTTTCCCACCTTTTTTCGTTTTACGTCAATTTTTCAGAATGCCGTGCACCTAAACAAAATATAACTTTCACGAACGTTCCTTTCTTACTTCAATAATAAATTCAATTAGCTTTAAGAAAATATTAGCAATAACTTCAGAATTGTGTGTAAACAATTTTGGGACATTATTCTGTCCCAAACGTATCTGTACACAATTCTGAGGTTACTAGTAGCAGTTTTTTTTTAAACTAATTGTTCCATCGTTGAAGTACGATACAAAATTTGGTTCGTGAAAGTTAAGTTTACTTTACCTGCACTGAATTTTGAATAATTGACGTTTAACGAAAAAGGCGGGAATCCCACTTGGATTGAGCCTTAATGTAGAATTATTTTCTCTATCTTCTTCATATTATTAACACATAACATATGAAAACATTAAGATGTTTTATGATTACAATAATGTTTTATAACACTATTTTATAATAGCTGTTTAGGTTGTTTCTGTAAAGCCTACATTTTGCGCATTTTGTAGACAAGCACATTAAAATTTAATATGCAGAACCATGAGCTAGGGATTGGGCCCATCATATGTCTAATGCTAATAGATAAACGCTCTTCCAAACATAAAGATAGGGAAGTTTGCTACCAGGACCTTAATTTAGGTACCATTTTGGCATTTCCCTGAGAAACTAGGAAGTACCCGTAGAGTCAAATGTGCTTTGGTCAGTCGCCAGTGCCTTTTCAATGTTTTTGACCTTACAAAAATTTCACCTATCACCGTCTTGCTGTTGATTACGGCATATCCTTTTTGACTAGGGGGCACGATGAGGAAGCCCATTCTTACTTATTATTATTAATTATTAAGAACACAGTATATTATATGAAAAGCTAAAATTAAAATTATTCTCAATCTATAATCTAATGCTAAGTTATACATTGGCTTGATTATAGAAACCTGTAATCTAGATAGGTTAGCTATAACCTAGCTGTTTTTCCTCACTCACATAAGGCGAAACCCCAGCGATGTGTATTTTCAGGACATATCCGCCACCTACCAAATCCTTGATCCATTTTGTACTTGCTTATGGACGTCATCCACCATGACTTGTATAAGCTTAAGCTCAAGACAAATTAACTTCGTACAAACTAATAAATAATAGAAATTGTATGTATGTACCTGAACATGTGAACGGGTATTTTAAGAAATCATGTGGACGATCCTATTGCTTTTTGGTGCGGTTGATTTAAGACTGATTTGTACTTGAAGCTTTTACAGGTCACCGTGTATCACTTAATAACTGGCGTGATAGAAAATACATTCGATGAGAAGAGAATGATTGAAGTTGATGAAGATGTTGGTTTCTTGTAACATGGCTGTCGCACTCTGTTACCGGAAGGTATATCATTAAACCAATGTAGCCCTATCAAAAGGCTAGCGCATCGCCTTGTTGACTCAAATTATATTATGTAGAGTCCCTTAAAATAAGTTCTTTATGAAGAAAGACTTACTAGTATAGATGATCTTACACAAAGAATAGCAATAGCTTATAATGAAATTTTAGCTGAAAGTGTCAGACAGATACCAATCGAGTACTTTAACCTTCTAGTTAACTGTAAAAATTGAAAGGCACTCATTCCGAGCACATTGTGCAATAAGGTAAAACTTCTTAACGTGGCAGTTTTCACAAATTAAGTATTTATAAATTATGTAATGATGCATTTCCTTCCTTTAGATGTAATCTAACTCTATTCAGGATTATGCACGCAAAACGTTTCAATTCTGAAAGGGTCAGCCCACCTCAAATCATCCAAAACTTACTGCATCAGTATTTTAGAAAAATCTTATTTTTTGTACATGAATTTCTACATGTCTGAGGATATCAAAACAGCTTTTGAAAAAAAATGTTATGCGCTTTTTACTCCCCGGGAGATCATGTTTCCAGCATGGCGGATGGCGTTTTTGCTCCTAAAGACATGTACAGCAACCTCAATATTATATCTCAAAGACCAGACACGCTACAGAGCTGAATCAGAAACCGCTCTGTAGCTCTTGAAGTGTACTTCGAATATTTAAAATCACCTTTCCTCAAATTAAATTTCTTTATTTCATAAATTAGGCTGACAAATGAGTAATGAATTGTATAAAATTCTATGTTTAAACTAATTTTTTGGGGTGAAGAAGTTGAATATAAGGCTGCAATTTTTTTTTAATATTTTCACCTAACAACTGAGCATCTGTATACAAAGCCATATGCCCTTAAATCCCACCAATTTTTATGTACTGGGTTCAAACATGGCCGTTTGCAAAAAATGCCGGATTTCGGGTTTAAATATCTCAGAAGTGTCCTCATGAAAAATCTTAAATTTGGTGTCAAAGAAGCTTTGTAAGTGCCCAAATCGTAGCAGAAATTGCAATTTTTATTTTGAAATGGTTTAGTCAGTGAAAGTGATTTTTTTTTTGTGATCATACAGTGCAAATGCAAAGGTGTTATCTTCACAAAGGCCACTGTTTTTTTTTTCTGTGATGAAGTTGAATATAAGGCTGCAGTCATTTGTAATGTTTTGACCTACCAACAGAATAACTGCATACAGAAAATTGTTGGGTTGACTGACATCCTTTTTTTTTCTAAGGGGGTTCAAACATAATCCTTCGTCAGAGAAAACCCGATTTCGGGCTTAAGTGTCTCAAGTGGGTCCTCATGAATAAAGGTACGCATTATTTACAATGAAACGTAATCAAGTGAAAATAACGCACTTTAATTGGTGGAGCTGCTTCACGCCCAGCTACTATACATTGAATGTAACATCAATCTCTTTCAAACTTTCAATATTCATATATAGTGAGGCAAAGATAGCTTTATTTTGTGAAGAAAGAAACAAATTATTAACAAGCTGAAAATTGGTGTGTGGGTAACGGAATGTGTCAGTAACAACATACTAAAAGTCCCGCAAAAATCACACTATAGCTTTTTCCACCATTTTGAAAAATGACCACATCGGGAAGGATTTTTTTTTTAAATTGTCGACTTCATGTCCATGCCTCTAGTCACCCTTCTCATTCTCTCAGAGCCATTAATCATATGTCGTTGGAAAGATTATACACCGAAAATTCCAAAACGGTAAAAGTTGTGTCCATCGTACCTAACTTGTGGAAAACGAAGAAGAAAACTGAAAATTTGGAATAAGTTTTCGTTTGAAGTTCGCAACATTTATAATTGTTGTACGCCAACCAAATCACACCAACAGATGCCTTTGACACTTGTGTCCAAGTTACCCAACAATGGCACTGCTATCGGTAATAGAAGGTGAGAAAAAATAATTTAATCAGTTCTACTTTCGGATGCTCTGTACTTTCGGATTCGAGAGAAAAATAACATTCTCGTTCACGGCTTTAGTCAATGTCAAAATTATAACAGAGACGAGTTTTACATCATTGGAAAGCTCATAAAACGCAAATTCTAGCAAGATAACATTTGAGCCGATCGTGCCTAATCTGTAGAAGCAAAAAAAGGAGAAAATCGAAATTATGAAAAACAAATTGCAATTTATTTTGATAATTTCTTGGAAATTTACAACACTAACAGTTATCGCATGCCACCAAAACTCTACTAACGTATAGCTAAGACAATTACATCAAAAATACGCACCAACAATCACAATGCAATACACAGTGATAAAATATTGGTTACCAGATTAATATCTGTAGACTTAATCCCTGTATATAGGAATTAAAAAAATAGAATATATGCACTTCCCTGGTCACTGATCTAATTATTATAGATGGGCGACACCTGACCACACTTTCTTAAAAATCGCACCTTTTTTCCAGGACGCGCTGATTGCAAGGAGTTAAGTTCTCATGGCTGTATGATACGTGGTGTCATTAGTATCGTTCTTATAACTGAAATACACTAAAGTTATAAGAATGTTAATATAAAAGGGAGTTGCAGCATTTTAGTCATGAATAAAACAAAAGCTACTTGAAAAGCAAACTAACAAAAATGTGGTCTATGGAACGCTTGAACGGGTTTGCACCACATTTATACGACATGAATTGATAAACTAGTAGATGTCTTTCTTTCTATTCATGACTAAAATTCTGCAACTCGCTTTTATATTCACATTCTTATAACTTTATTGTTAGAATACTCTGCAATTGCTTGGCGTCTAATAACATTACGCGTTTCCAAAAGGCAAAAGGTATATTTAAGTTAGCCAAGACTCCATTTAAAAAAAAACATTCCCCTACTCTCCCAAGGCCATAGACACTATTACACTAGGTAATAATTGGTTTACGAAGCCAATAAATTGCAGAGAGAGAGAGAGAGAGAGAGTGAACTAAATTGTGACGGAGTTTGCTGCAAGTGAACAATGGAACAATAGGATTTGTCGAGTGAGTGGTGCCATGTCTTGAACAGTGCTTTTACAATATGCGTGTGTAGACTTAAGCAAGAAAATTACTCTTAAAATATTTAATTTTTATTTTATAAAATATTATTGTAACATAAAATGTTTTGTAAAAAAGAAATTAAATTTTGATTAACAGAAAAAAGTTTTCTAAGAAAAAAATAGTTTTATTTTTAAAAAAGATTTGGTAATAAAAATTTCACGAAAAGTTTTATAAGAAAAAATATTTGTGTAACAAAAAAAGCTATTCTAACAATAAGGTTATAAGAATGTAATATAAAAGCGAGTTGCAGAATTTTAGTCATGAATAGAAAGAAAGACATCTACTAGTTTATCAATTCATGTCGTATAAATGTGGTACAAACCCGTTCAAGCTTTCCTATAGAACACATTTTTGTTAGTTTGTTTTTCAAGGAATTTTTTAGTTTTATTCACAGTACTTCAAACACTGCTTGTTTATCTACCGACTTACATTTCAGAGGCTAAATTATGCTGAAGGTATTTCGAAGTAGTCGGGATTATGTAAATTCGCCCTTTTCTCCTTGAAATACAGACATTTTTAATCAATTAACATTAATATACACTTGAGCAACATTCTTCTCAAGATAGCTCTCTCCAATATGGCATTATCGGAATTTCATTAACACCTCAAAAATTATATTTTAATATCTCTTTCCCCAAATACTTAACTTAAACAATATTACTTTTCTCCCTATCAATAACAATAACCGATTTTCTGCTTACGGAGCGGCGTATTTATATTTGTTACTTATTTACAATATAAATCCCCCTATTATTATTTTTTCTACAGTATATTACAGTTGAAAGACTATTGTCTACCAACATTACCTGCTAAAATGTCCCTTCGAAGTAACAAAATACGGGTCGGGAGATATCTCACACATTCAAAGCAACAGACATGTAATATTAGTGTGAATTCTACTTAAAATAGTATTTTGTAAGTCTTATTAGAATAATAGACGTATTTAGGGTTTTATGGCGCCAGGGAAGTTTCGTTACGGTGGAAGCCTTGTGTAATTTTTGTTTTACCGACACAAACAGCCATATTATGAAAGCGAGAGAAGTTTTGCGAGTTTCTTAATTTTGAAACCAAAATGTAAAAATTCAAACCGCCATAGTGCACAGGAAATAAGCGTTGTTCTTCGTCCTTTTCTCCTTAAAATACATGCTACAAGTACTCCACGTTGTCGCAAAACGTGAAATACAGAAATTTAATATACACCTGTGCAAGTTTCTTCTCGAGAAAGCTTACGAGGTGGTGTATTTACTTTTTACACTATTCCCCCAATTATTTTTTATTACAACTAAATTACTTACTAAAATGCCCCTTCGAAGTAACAAAACATGGGTTGGAAGTCGTCTCACACATGTTTGTATGTTTTATTTAGCCAATCAAAGCGGCAAACATTTAATATTAAGGCAAATGTTACCCATTTGGCGAAATACCATTCGAAGGTAACATTTTTTTTTGGTGGATGTAACAAGCACTACAGGGGCCAAACGTGTGTAATCTTTGCTTCACCAATCCAAACAGCGATATCACGGCAGCGAGAGATGTTTTGCGAGTTTGTCAATTTTGAGGCCAAAAGGATAATTAAAGCCACACTGAAGCGTGGTCGAGCGGAGGCGTTTTTCTTTCTCCTTTTTCTGAAAGTGAGCGTCAAAACAAAATAGAGATTCCAAGAAATTTGACTGTTTTCTTGGAATAAGAGAATTTTAGAAGTCCTTTGAGAGTTATTGAAGAGGTACGTGGGAACTTGTGACGGTCGAAAGCTTGATAGCTACCCAATCAATTAGTTCTGGTCTGAAATCAGAAGTTCCTTTTCTTAGATGGAAGAACTTTCTTTATTTGCTTATAGAGATTTTATAAATTTTGAGTTTGTGAGCTGAAAGTAAGATGTTTAGGCTTTAGAAACAGTTTCTATGTTTGAATAAAAGAATGTAGCAGTTCAAGGTGTTATAGGTCAGGAGTTTTGCCTTATGAGTGTATGTTTTTAGAGAAATGTAAAGTTTGGAATTTAGGAAAGGCAAAGTTTCGGCCAGAAGTCACCATGGCTTCCATGACGGCGACTTGGAACTGCAGGCAAGCTTCGACGGTGGTGATGGTGGTGG
>JAGDQP010002452.1:0-78934 GCA_022664845.1 Lepisma saccharinum
CTTTTGCAAAGCAACGAATCTGCAATTAAAGGAATATGATACTGACAATGAAATTGAAGAAGGTTTTCCTGTTCGTCGGCTATCGAAGAAGAAAAGAATGGCTGATGAAAAGTCATCTGATGAGAGAAGCAAAGACTTAAGCCCATCAGACCTCTTTAAAGTGGAACATTACTATGAGATTTTGAATTTAGCAGTAAACAGTGTGGAAGAAAGATTTAGGATCTAGCAACCGCAAATCCTTAAATAATTCAGAAGGAGGTTCAAACCTCCTTCTGAATTACTTAAGGATTTGCGGTTGCTAGATCCTAAATGTTTCAACGAAATAAAAGAACGGCTTTCAGAGAACGCATTTGCAGCACTTGCAACAAAGTTAAACCTCGATAAAGCTCAACAATCGAAAGAACTTGTACAATTCGCAAACATGTACGAAGCTTTATCTGTTGGTGTCGTAACCTTCAAAAAAGTGGACAAACTACCAAACAGGGATGCATCGAAGGAGATTTCAATGATGAAGACTCCGAAGAAAAGGAAGGGCAAGAAAGGGTGAAAACTGATAGAGCACATGCTTGTCCTGTGCAGCAGTTATTCCTTTTGACTTTATACAACAGACGAGTTCATTAAATGCACTCTATGTCGCCTACAAACATGCCTTAACATTACCATGTACACAAGTGTCTTCGAACGAGTATTCTCAAAACTGAAATTAATTAGCTCTCTGCTGTCTCAGGACATATTGGAAACGTTTATGTTAATCAGCATGGAATATGATGTCTCTAGTATTATCGATGTTGAAAAGGTGTTAGAAGAGCTCTGTGAATCTTCCGTAGAATTGGAGAGGTTGTTGCGCTGTTAACTTAGAGAGTGGATAGCTTCTTGTGTTTCCTTTAACTTTGAGTCTACCAGCAGTGTCATAATATGATTCAGTAATATATCTTATATACTTTAATACTTATAATAAACTATATGCATGTGTGTTTATAACAGCTTTTGGTTTCCTAGAGACATAGGCTATAAATAAAATTTGGTACACGCACATTAGAAAAAAAGATAAAATCTTAAAATGTTTCAACATATAATTGAAGGCTTTTGTGCGTCCACTGAAACAACATTCGTGAAGCAACCACTTCATCTTTGTGTTATAACTATTTATAATACTCGATCTGTGAGTATTAATTTTAATTTCAGGTTATATTGATAATGTTTCAGTTAGCATTTTATCAAACCCCATTGGAAATAGAGTGTCATTACAATAAGCAGAATAAAAAAAAAATAATAAGATGAAACTTTGTGATGCTCCTATATGTTACATGGCAAGGGAAGATGGGGCCCTTCAAGTGAGGCTCCTGCCGGGCCCTATACCCCCAGTTCGAGACTGCCAGGTGCGTAAATAAGAAACCGGAATTTATGTACAGAAAAGACACAGTGACTGGATGACAATGCTAAGAACTATTTTATTCGAAGAATTGGCCATCGCTAACGCCGTCTATGCACAAATTCCGGTTTCATATTTACACACCTGGTACATAGTATACAGTTATAATTGCAAATAACAGATATTATTGTGATATTATATAGCAAATTGAAACTATATATTTCATATTATATTATATTATATAAACTAGATATTATATTATATTCTTGAATAGGCTTATGTGTAACGTTACATAAGATAGTTACTTTTGGGTCATCGTGGCCACGGGTTCGAGTCCGTGGGGGACTATAGAATGGAGTGGTTCGGGCCCCAGCTTCCCAGAAACTACGAGGTCCTGTTCCTGGAAGCTTAGCAGTTCGTTTCGGCCGCTCATAATAATTCTCACTGATGTTGTCCAGTAATAGTTTCGGTCTTTCTTCCTTGTCTTTACTCTCTTCTTCATTATTAGAACATTTGCACTTGTTGATTAATGTCAGGATAATTCGTGTTGTTTTGAATATGAATACCTTTTGCAATTGGTAGAAAACAAAAACTGAACGTTTCGTAGCTGAGCTGTCAGTTCGGGGATTCGAATTCATGCACATAGGAATCAGAAGTACAATTATCACGTGCCTTAAACCCCTTAGTCACATGGACTACGGTAGACAGCCTTCAATTCACGCAAGTTCTTGCACCGCTGCGATTTTAGCAAGTTTTTCCAGCTTTTTTTTCCCTGCATTCTACAGATGTTGAATTTGCAAAGTTCATACTATACTACCTCACTTACTAATCCCTTTCAGAAAATATATAGAAAGATACACCTTCCATGGTACCAGTTCATGTGTTCTCCGAGTGAGCAGAAACATGAGTTTCCCGATGCTAATTAACTCCATCTCTTTCGTGACCTCGTTTTTGCTTGTTAAATATGCTCCTACATATTGGAATTAGTTTACTTTCTCTATGATTTCATTCTTATTTGCTATCTTTCGATTTCCATTACCCTCTGTCTTATGGCTCGTTATCATGTATTTTGCTTTCTTTATGTTCACCTGTAGACCTATCTCACCGCCACCTTCTACTAGGACATCGGTGTTACTTTGTAGTGTATCTATATCGTTCCCCATTAAATCTACATCATTCGCGTACACGAACAGTTGGTTCAAGACATTCAATATTAGCCCCGTTTTGTTCTCTTTTATATTTCGACTGGCATATTGTAATGCAAAATTAAAGTGTAGCGGTGACATGGCATCACCTAGTTTCAATCCGCTGAGAATAGCGAAACTATCTGATATATTATTACCTATACGGCGTATTCTACGTCACTTCATCCAGGTCATGGTACCCACCGATTCCAATTTTAATGCAACCTTGTGTATTTGTAAATACTACTAAGGAGACATTTATATATACTTTTACTATGTACAACAATAAGCTTATAATAAACACTCAATGTATCAAGTTTTTACAATTCTTTTCCTGTGGTCTTCAATTCAAGAACTAATTATTTGGGTTTCAACATTACGTATCTACTAAGGTATATACACCTATATTTTTTTTCTTCTGAAGAGTTCATAGTTTCTGAGATACAGGGAGTTAACATTTCTGAATAACGTGCACTTCATACGTTGCTGAGGCCGTGGTGGGAATGTATAGGTTTAACATAAAATTGTATATCTCAGTCTAATTAACAGAACACCTTGAATTTTTTTCTCAGTTCTAAGAGTCTGTTCTGAAAGTACGTTCTAAAAGTCAGTGAAATAAAATCATTGGGATTTACCCTGCTACTATCAATAATGCTTTGAAATGAGTGTTATGTACATGCTAATTAGAAAGTCATAGTCCAAGGTCTACACAAAAGAAAATTGCATTTCATGAACAAAGCCAGCCGTTTGCTACAGAGACATCTTAGACCATTAGAATCTATTTGACCCGCAGCACCCAAAATTTCAGCCCTTGAGATTCAAGAGGGCGGCTATGTTTAAAAAATGGCGGCTAATATAACTGATATTACATTTATTGCAATGTTAATGTTTGAAGAGTGCTTTCCTTATGTTCTTGAGTTTTAGACCCTTAGAATCGATTTGACCCGCATCAAAATGTTATCCCTTAAGATTCAAGATGGCGACCATATTTTAAAAATGGCCACAAATATAGCCGATATTGAATTTATTGATAGATTTTAATGATTGAAGGGTACTTTCCATATGTTTCTAGGTTGCTGATGTCGAATTTCCATATTAAAAATTACTAATTCCAATACATAGATTTAAAATAGCATCTATTGAAAGAAAGATGTCTTAAATGTGTACACCGAATGACGACTTGCTTGAATCATGAAATGCAGTGGTTTGGCCAATTTTGTCTTGCTGATGTAGAACTGTGAATGACTGCGAACAATACGCATACTGGGTATATTTATTCTATGGATAGGACAGAAATACTTGAAGAAGTTAATTTCACTTCAGTGACAATTGAGTTATAATACTAGTTCCAAATATAATATGTAATAATGGGCACACGATCGCATTTTATATGTAACGTACATGTAAGTATATCATACTCTAGTCAGCGCATATACCTTTGCAATTTTTACACGGTAGTATGCACGGAAGTTCTACTCGGCGATACGTACATCTAACAAGGAGACCATCAACATTGTCATGCCGAAACCTACCTTCAAATTTTTCGTGCGTGTCGATTACACCAATAACACTCCACACAAAATTTGAGGTGCCAAACAGACAAAGTTAGCAGTCATAATCTGGTACGTAACCGGCACCATTAATATGCTAATTGCATCACTTCGTTTAGTAGAAATGTCTTGTGTTTGGGCGGCAAGTTCGTGTTTCCTGCTATTTCCATAATTCTGTAACTAAAAAGTATTAAGCAAGTGGACATTACAAAAAAAAAAAAAAAAAAAAAAAAAAAAAAGTTTTACGTATAAATGCCTGATGTTTACATGTGCATCAAATGCTTCTTTAATGATCAAATTAATTATCAGATTATAAGTTTGCGTACCTTGACTGCCATTTTCTCTGCTTTGGGGGGTGACGAGTACCGGTGCAAGTCAAACATACTTTTCACCAATGCTTGCCACGGGTGACGATTACAGGTGAAAAATTGTTACTTAAAATTTTTACTCCAGAACATGATAATATGAGGTTAAATTTATAAAAAAATCATGGTGATAGCCTCACTTTTTCGAGCAGTTGTCAGTAAAATTCAAAATTTAAATTCCTACATATTCCACGGGAAGTCAACTCAGGTTTTTTTTTTTAGAAGAATTTCTGAGGGCCTTCTAGCAAGCCCTCTGTGCCTCTTTCCTTTAAAGCACGCTTTATTTTGTCAGGTTCAGATCCAGTGAAGATGAAAAAGAGGATATCATACATATTTTCCAAACGAATGTTTGTAGTACATTGGGTGACGACTACAGGTGCATTTGTGTGACGACAATAGGAGAATAGCAAAATTTAGGGTGAGGACTACTGGAGCAAAATTAGGGTTGTAAAGAAACGTAATTCAATCACTATAATGCACATTACCGAACAGATTTATGATATTACATTATTGCACGAGCTCTGAAGATGCTAATGAAATGAAAAAAGTAGGGTTGTTTCTTACACATAGATCTATAGAAAACACTTTCTGCAAAATCCACCTTAACATGCCGAGAACTGGTGCCTTTACCTTATTGGCCGCCATCTTGAATCATAAGGGTTTGGGCAGAGTCGATTATAAGGGTCTAGTAACCCTTCACACATTAAAAGTGATCAATAAAAGCAATATAGGTTTATATTGGCCGCCATCTTGAATTCTCAGAGCTAAAATTTTGGGTGCACATCGAAAAGATTCTAAGGGTCTAACAACCAAAGAACATATGGAAAGCATCCTTCAAACATTAAAATCGATCAATATATGCAATATCGGTTATATTTACGGCAATTTTTAATACTGTAACGTACCTCACATTTAATTTATGTTCGTTAGTTACAATTATTATTTTATTTAGAAAACAGCCCCTAAAAATTACGTTATATAATTCTATGCAAATAAGATAACTTCTTTTGAGGCATCCTGTATATAACACTAAGCTACGTAATTCTATTGACAATTCAGTGCGCACTGGTGAACTATAAAATTCTGATAGCGCAACTCAATGGCTTGTATATATGAATATAACTTAATTGTTCAGTTAGGTAAAATCGTGTATATTCGTTTGACGTCACAGAAAGAGGACATCCGAGCGCCGACCGGGACTATAAATATTACAGCAACAACCCCGGAGCTCAGATCTCCTTGGCCTGAAGGAGATCAAGCAGATCAAGCTCTCTCGCTTAGTGTGTTTCCTTCTTCGGACAGCCTAGTCCGCCAATACACCTCTTGTCATTATCATTGATTCTCTGATCTTTTATTGGTCAGACTTTTTGTACTGCATAAGTGCTCTTTGAACTTCATTCTACCTACCTATTACCTTCCTAGTGTTTGCTAGTCGAAGCAATACGGCAGGAAAGGGTCATTTACCTAATACCTGATTACTACTAGTCTCAGCAATAAGGCAGATTACACAAATCCTTGGCTTTCCATAGTCTAAGCAATAAGGCAGGGGAGAGTAAACCCATTCCTCGACTCCAACTAGTCTAAGCAATAAGGCAGGAAGGGGCTCTCATTACCGCTATTATCTTTTGTTTTCAAATTCTTCTTGTACTAATTTAATAATTCCTTTCCAGCATTGTGATTCGGTTCATCCCGCGACCTTAGCTGTGGCTTAAGTTAGTATAGATATACCAAAGGGTACTCTCGTAGGTTTACTGCGATATTTTAGATTCAGATATTTGGGTTTGCGCCTCTCTTCGTACATTACAATACATGGTTGCCATCTTCAATCTTAAGGGCTAATATTTTGGGTGCTTGTCAAATCGATTCTAAGGATCTAACAACGCAAGACGATATGGAAAGCACCAAGCACGTATTTAGGGGGTGGATCCGGACCCCCCCCCCCCCCAAACCTAAGAAAAACTCAGGGGGTAATTAAATATATTTAATATACTTTTCACCCCCCCCCCCCCTTCGCCCCCCCCCCCCAACCTGGAAGCCTTTGGACCCCTCCCAAAACCAAATTCTGGATACGTGCTTGGAAAGCACCTTTCAAACATTAAAACTGCAATAAATGTAACATCGGTTATATTAGCAGCCATTTGGATCCTAAGGGCTAAAATTTTGGATGCTGCCGGTCAAATAGATTCTAATGGTCTAAGATATCTCTGTACCAAACGGCTTGCTTTGTTCATGAAACGCAATTTTCTTTTGTGTAGACCTTGAACTATGACTTTCCAATTAGCATGTACAGCCTATTCCAAAAAGGTTGACCGCATTGATTAGGCTGTTTTAAGCTGAAAATTCTCTAAGTCCAATTTCGGGTATCTTCGGAAACAGTAAACCAAAGATGTCAGGTTCGAGCCCTGGAAGGAAGGAAATGAACCTTCGCAATTGGGGTGGGGGTGCAATGTCTTTTTTTCTTCTTTTAAGTGCAGTAAGACATGTTGAAATGTTATAAAGTGTATAAAAAAGTAACATTCATTGAAATAAGTAATGATAAAGTGTTTCTAAACTCTGCATACATGTGAGCACGTGCTGGTTTTATCACCTGCGTTTCCATACGTAAAAGAACATTTCCAATGAAAACAAAGACAGCAAATAGAGTTCTCGCATCCAAGGCACACATTTATATATCAACCATGGGACATACCCTTTCGTTACTTCAACCAACACCGTGGCATCAAAGGAGAAAAAACAACAGCATTTACAACAATGAACATCACTGTCTACGAAGTTCAGTCATGTTTCTTCAGAAGTTCATATTAGCTAAGTGGTAGAGCGCGGGACTTCTAATCGTAAGGTCGTGGGTTCGAATCTCGTTTGGGGCACATTTTTTGTATGTAATGATATATTCCTCAAATCATGAATAATTAGATAAAATAATTACATTAAAATAAATCAGTTGTATACAGTATGTATTCATACAATTATTTCATGACATAAGTAAATATTATGTTTAAAATATAACATCAGAGAGGTGGTGAGTGTTAACAGATCGTCGGTACTTTATATGTGAATGTTAAATACAAATTAAGTAAATCGCGTAATAACAACAAATAAATGTGCGTAGTGTATTTGTCTGCAGATATTTGTCATACGGACGTTACTTCTCAGTATTCTCATTACAGCATGGGATTTACGTTCTTGAAATATAATCAGAGCCTGAAAAAGAAAATGCGGGTATATACGGAGAATATTCAAAGTCGGATCATGGTTCCAGAGAGCAAGTTCAGTATCCTCAAAACCATGTCCACAGGAAGTTCACGATGAGTTACCTTAAACAGACTAAACTGTGCTTTAGTAAGGAAGGCAGAACTCCTTTCCATACTTTTTCTGAAATGCTTTTTTCATATTGAAGTGGTGAGGCTTTGAACACTCTTTCTCTCGGTTATATAATAATTGACAGCCATATTCAATACACTACTGAATGAGGCCTCTCCCGATGAGTTTGTCTACTGCTCCCATGCTGACCAGACGGGTTGGGAGAGGACAGCCGAAGCTCTCAACTGTGATCGCCATTGTCTTTTATTCACAGCAGCTCTCCAATCGTCCTCACGACGCTAGGTTAGCACCGAAATTTTGAGCCCCTACCTGGAATCGAACCCAGGACAACTCGCACTGAAGTCGAGCGCGCTACCGACTAGGCTACGCAGGAGGTTATCTCTGTTATATATATTAGTGTTTATATAGGCGTGTTTGTAAAATCTGTTGAGTATATAAAACTATATATCCGTCTTTCTGAGTGAACATTAAAGAAAATAATCTGAACAATTCAAGTAGAACTCATAAGAATGGCATGCATACAATAAAACTTTCCAATTGAAACATAACTATTGATAATGTAAAAGCAAGGCAAAGTTGAATTGCTAATCTTTTTTATTAAAAAAAAAAAAAAAAAAAAATCTGCACCAACTCACGTGATTAATTCCCTTAATTACCTTTTTCTTCTGCCGCTTCCACATTTAAGTTCTTTGGTGAACGCAATGTTAACTTCATATTACCCTTTAATAGGGTTTATATGTGAATTGTATAGTCATGTGTAGAATTACCACCAATCTCCTCTCATCCTAATTAATTAGTTAAAATTATTGACTCTTTAATGAATCTGTGAGTTTCTGAGGATCACTCCTACAGATCTGGGTAAAATGGGCTCCGAACCACTGTGTTAAAATTAAAGTCCCTACCAGGTTTGAACGTGAGCCCACGCTCATTGTAAAAGAGCGCAAGAACTACTTAATTTGAGCAACCTAGAGCCCCTCTCCGCTGTTTCAACGTTATTTCGTTATTTATATCAGCTTTAGTCACACAAGAACTGAAACTTCACAATAAATGGAGTCACTGAAACAAGATCTGAAATATTCGTACTGGTGACGCAGTGAGGAAAACATAATGAAAATTACCCTACCGTGCTATGGAATACTCACTAAAAATACAAATTAAAAATATTGGATGGGCCTTCGGCAGAACAACACTGTCTTCGTTGGTTCCAAAGTTAAAAGAAAAAATCAGGACAGGGACATTTAAAAAGGAACTCAGTGGGACATATACGCTAAGACTAGCTCGTCAAAAAAAAAAAAAAAAAAAAATGCAAATGGCGATTATCAATTATCGGAGTGCGGATGGTATGAGTGTTGCCAGATACATGTATAAATATTATCTAAAAAGTGATCCCAGGCTCTACCCAGTGACACGATATCAATACTTAGTTTGTTTAATTCCAGTTCGAGTGATTTAATGTAGTAACCTTCAAAAATCATAAGTTCGTTAACGATAATCCTAGTATTTCCAATTTTATGTTTTGTAGGAAAATGATGTTTGGAAAGATTTGACACTTCATCGGTTTTGGAATCTCTCAAGTGTTCTTTTAACCGTACAGAGACATTACGCTTAGACATACCAAGAAAAAAATCAATTTAGGCGGTAGTTGGTTAACATCAATACCATTCAACTTCAGATTCCTGAATTTTTTTACCGGTATTTAAGAATGGATTAAAAATTGCGCTCAGACCTACCACAGTACCTATGGCACAAATTCTTCTTTATGTTGAAACTGCCTGTAGATTAATTCAAGAACAAAACAATAAACATATTTTCAAGGAAGAATGTTTATTACAGTTAAGTCAATATATATTGAAGCATCATGGCAGATTACGTACCAAATTTCGTGACCAGTTACATAAACTTACCGCTCAACTAAAAAAAATGGCTTGATGCTAATAATTGTTGGATTATTAGAAGATAAACGTATGTTACACAAACCCTTGTACAGTGACAAGATAAAAGAAAAGATTTCTGGTGATGGTAACATTAAACTTGCAAAAATCCTATAAATGAAATAGATAAAAAAACACGAAAACCGTTTCAATGATTCGTTGTTGTTTGACTCAAACTTGGCGAAAAAGTAAATTATAACAGCTCCTTCAGTGCCAATTGTATATGGCTTGCCTAAGATTCACAAATTGGTATGCCTTTGAGAATCATTATTTCAGGTCAAAATCACCCTGGTTTTCGACCGGCCAAATGGTTATCCAATTTTTAAGTCAATATAAGAACCAATTCAAAGATGATGTTAGAAATAACGAAGAGGTTAGATTACTTGTATATTCGTTAGTTAACGCCAATAAAATCAAATTAGCTTCCATAGATATAGTAGACATACACCCCTCAATTCCTATTGATTTGGCAATTGAAAGTGACCAATACTCCTTAAAAAAAAAAACAGGTTAGGTAATCTAGAAATAAATGAACGTATAGCTTTGCTTAAAATTTGTTTATTAAATAACGTTTTTCAATTTGAAAATGATTACTATAGACAGGACAAAGGTTTGGCGATGGGTAGCCCTCTTTCTCCTTTTTTGGCTGACATAGTCATGCACACATTTGAAGATAAAATTTTACAGTCGGATAGGCTAAAATTCATAACATATTTCAGGTACGCTGACGACACTTTAATAATTTACAAACAGCAAAAAAGAATTGGATTTTTAATTAGAATCATTACAAAACATACATCCAAACATCAGGTTTACAGTTGAACATGAACAAAAGAATAGTATAAATTTTCTGGACCTCACTATACACAGACATAATAATAAGCTTCAAATTACAATTTATCGGAAGGCAACAGCAGGTCTGCAGTACATACACGCTAACTCTTTTCATAGTATTAGGCTGAAGCTTAATATCTGTGCCAATTTTTTTTTCAGAAGAGCCCTTGTAGTTTGCACCAACTCGGTAGACCTGAACAGTGAAATAGAACACATTATCAATATTGGTATAATAAACGATTATGACAGAAACACTATGCTACAAATTTACAACAAAACGAAACAGTCTAAAAATGACCAACAATCTAATGCAACGGTTAATGGGTGTCCATTCCTACCTTTCCCGGTATTATGAAGAAAACATTTGCAAAATATGGTATTAATGCAGGTGAGAGACCACCTATCAGTATCCAAACACAACTTACAAAATTTAAATCCTGTTATGTAGACCCGATCTTTAGTTCAGGTGTTTACGAAGTAACCTGTGAGTGCAAGGACAAATACATTGGTATGACTAAGCGTAATGTCTCTGTACGGTTAAAAGAAGAATTGAGAAATTCATCCAAAACCGATGCAGTGTATGGTTTTTCCAAACATCTTTTTCCTACAAAACATAAAATAGGAAATACTAGGATTATCCATTGCTCTAGTAACGTTAACGAACTTATGATTTTTGAAGGTTACTACAATAAATCACTCAAACCGGAATTAAACTAAGTATTGATACCACGTCACTTGGTAGAGACTGGGATCACCTTTTAGATAATATTTATACATGTATCTGGCAACACTCATACGATCCGCAGTTCCTTTTTAAATGTCCCTGCCATGGGACCTTTTAACCTTGGGACCAACGAAGGCAGTGTTGTTCTGCTCAAGCTCGTCCAGTATTTTTAATATGTGCTTTTAATGAGATTTCCTGTATAGCACGGTAGGTGTAATTTTCAAGATCTGAAATAGTTTCTAACTCCTTTCTTTGAGGTGTGATCGAGTGAGCGTGGGTTCCTAATGAAGAAATTGAACTAAATCAGTAAGTCCCGCCAGTTTAGAGTTACAAGATTTTAATCGATTATCAAGGTCACTGAACCCAAATCTGAAATCAGTTTCTCTCTGTCTTTCAATTAGGTGCTAGGATGAATTCTTAAAATGGAGAAAGCTAGTAAAGCGGAAAAGACCTTCCAGTTTCAGAGTGATGACATTAAAAGTGAAATCATAAATTAAGGTAGTGTGGCAGTCATGTCTCACGCTAAAACCAACACACAAAAGAGACAAGCTGTGTTGTTCCCCATTATTCATTATCCAAAGGGCGTCGGGTTCGTTATCATGAGGGGACACAAGTGTTTCCACGTTAAACTGATGATGCCAGCCTTAGAATGTCAAAAACTCCCTCTAGACAGAACACGTGTCATCATCCCATTATTCGTAAAATTAATTTGTGTGCTAAGTGTTGCCTATCACTTGTCTAATGAAAAATTGCAAGCGTCCGTGTTAGATATTAGGGTACTTTCCCATACACGCTAGAAATGCTTTTATTTCAGTAAATATCAACCGGAGTGCCGTGGCACATTAGTGTGTCTGGATGGCTGATCAGAGCAACGAATCTAAAGAAATTAATTGCCAGTAGTCTGCTGATCTGACATCAGCACACTGTTGAAAATTCTCGACGTGTAGTCATCTTTTCTACAATGGAAAAGGTGCTGAAAGCTATTGGCACAAACTAGCAGAGATCTCTTGATGATTGCACTCTTTCAAAGATACTGCTTTCGAGATTTTTCCTCTCTGAGAAGTTGCGATGATTGCTCAGGATTACTGGTGAGTCGAGAAAGAAAGGTAAGAACGTTAGGTGAGCCACGAAACAAAACAGAGTGAGAACCACTGCTCGGTTTTACACCAAATTTAGGATATTTGACGCAGGATCTAAGCGGGATATTCCTGAAATATCCTGTGGTATGTGCCTAGTTAAGGTATTATCCTGGAAAACTTCAGTCAAGATGACAGGCAGCGGGTCATACCAATTCCGAGAGGTCACTAGACCACAGGGTCAGGATAGCACGGTTTGACTTTTTAATGTATGACAAGTTTCAATATTTCGGGAACTTTGAAGTTTTCGTAGTGGGTGGTCGTATGTTTGTTAAGTATTTTTTCAATAATACAGAACCATACAATTTTAAGACTACTGAACCATTCCCACTTGCCTGGAATCGTTGAATTTGAATTTAATTTTTAAGTCCTTTAGGCAACTTTGTCTCTGACCGGATGGATGTTGATGGGATGCATTAGTGGAATGAAGAGAGTGGAAGGAAACGAGAGAATCCCGAGAAATCTCTCTCACACACACGGTGTTTGTCCACCACATAGTTCACATGGCACGCGCAGGGATCGAACCGACGGCCCATAGCATCAGAGGTGAGCTCTACCATTGAGTCACTGCCGCCCCACACCAGAATCATCTAAAATCTTATCGGTACTGATACAATTTTGAATTTATTTATGTACTCAAGGAAATTTCACCATCAGCAAAATGTTGGCGGGCCGCTCTCGGCTCTTCAAAGTTACACTAATGTCACATAACATATTTGTTGTAACTTCTCGGTTTTTCTTGTAACGTTGGTATTTCTTTTTTTTTTTTTTTTTTTTTTCAGAAGCTAAGAATATGTTACTCTCGTATGAACACAAATCGAAGTTTGATAAAAATCCGAAAATTGTGTTTCTAACAGAAACTAAAGTTCGATTAACCAGCCGCTATAAGCGTCTTTCATAATGCACCGTTACACGCGTGACGGCGATGTCACCTGATCTAGAATAAATTATAATCAATAAATTATTTACATCGGTAAGACTGATTTTTGTATATAGTATACTTTGACCTTTAGTCTATAAATAGCAAGGTAATTGATACGCATATATGTATATATTTAGTAGTTGTCTTCTACTTCGTGACATTACACAACATCGCAACTTCTATAGTTAGAGGTCAAACGCGTGTAACCTTCTGTTTATTACGTCCCACTTCCATCTTGCATTTATTACTATGATTGCTATTATACTACTGTTTGATTAATTCTCGGTTACTTATCTTGGTTTTTACTAATTTCTTTCCATAATTTTCCGTGTATGCAGACCGTAAACGGTGGCTTAACAAACCCAGAACCATCATTCTCATACAAGTATATTTCAAATCGTGGATTAGCTGGGATCGATTCGAAGTTCAACACGCTAACCGCTTTACTACATCGAACATAGTTCTGCTTTTCTAAAATTGTGTTATAATTGTATTTGTCAGCATCAGAAGGAAGGAAATTCACGCCGGTGGCGTTTTATTCACTGGTTCCAATTCTTCACTACTCTGTATGTCTTTCTAGAAGCTTTTACAAGGTCACGCTCAGTTTGCAATAATACGTAAGGTGACTTAGTTGCAAATTCTATACTTTTGTCATCTGAGGAAAAGAAGTTTCTATTGTCTCATTGACTAATTGGAAAAAATACTTGACCCGACCAGGACTCGAACCCATGTCCGTGTGATATTGGTTTACAAAGCAAAGGTTTCAACCATGAGCTAAAGTTACAGCTAAAGAAATATTGCCAAGATTTGTCTTATTAAAACAACACCAGATTGAGTCACGCGTGGACCATTTTATACATTAGTGATTTTAGATAAAGAAGATTAGATTGGTTTAGGTTAGTAATAGTAAAGAAACTTACCGCTTGCGTAAGGAATGATATTCATTTCCGTCCGCGCAGTTGTTTTCGAAACAGTGCAAGCCTGTGAATGCTTTTTCTAGGCTTAAATCCAAATTGTAAAGCAGTCTAACAATTCACTTTGTTAAAACAGCTTTGCTTATTGATGAAAATTCCTTTATGAAAATTATTATTAGAATGAAATATTAGCATTTCTCCTCACACCTGACGCGAGAAACTGAAACATACGTAATTGGGTCATTCCATGACAAATCATCCAGTTCTACCAATGTGTCTGAAGCGTAAAGTTTATAATTAATGTGTCTTACCCGTGATGCTGTACGGCTGCAAAACTTGGACATTGAATGCGCAAACTACTCGAAGATTGAGAGTCACACAAAGAGCAATGGAGATATGCATGCTAGGAATAACCAGGACGGACAGGAAGATAAATGAATGGATTCGCGCACAAACAAAGGTAGATGTAATCAAGACTGCGAAGAAGATGAAGTGGAGATGGGCTGGTCACATAGCTAGACGAACAGATGGAAGGTGGACGACAAATGTACTACAGTAGATTTCTAGAGAAAAGAAACGACCGAGACGACGTCCAAATGTAAGATGGGTAGATGAAATCAAGCGTTTTTCAGGAGCTACATGGATGAGGATAGCAGCAGACCGAGATACGTGGAAAGAAAAGGGGGAGACCTTCATCCAGCAGTGGATAGAAAACGGCTGAATATGATGATGATATCTATATATATAAATCGTATGTGGGTTCCTACATACCTGAAGATATCAGAACCACTCTTGAAAGAAATGTTTTGCCCTTATTTCTCGCGAGGCGACCATATTTCCAAAATGGCGGGTGGCGTATTTTACTCCCGTAGACATGTACGGAAACCTGAATATCTAAAAAAAACAGAAGAACTAGAGAGCTGAAATAAAAAGCATTGTATAGCTCTTGAAGTGAATCTCGATGTGGAATCCCCTTCTCTGAAAATTAATTTCTTTATTCCAAAAATTAGGCTGAAAAATGAGTAACGAAATGTATAAAATTTTATTTTTAAACAGAGTTTTTGAGGTGAAGGGATTAAATAGAACTCTGCCAAATTTTATAATATTTAGACCTCCCAACCGAGTTTCTGCACGCAAAATATTATGGCTCTAAATCATATTCTTTTTTTCTACGGGGGCTCAAACATGGCCCTTTGCGAAAAATTCCGGATTTCGGGCTTAAATATCGCAGATGAGCCTCCATGAAAAAAATCTGTAGTGTGGTGTCGAAGATGATTTATGTGACCAACCTACAGTAAAAATTGGAACATTTATTTCGTAATGGTTTGGTCAGTATAAGCGGATTTTCTTCGTCATACCATGCAAATACGAATGTGGTATCTTCACGGAGGTCACCATGGTTTTGGGGAAGAAGTTAAATATAAGACTGCAATTTTTCATGTGAATTTTAAAACAATCAACAGGATGACTGTGTAGAAAAATCCGTGGCGTTGAATCACAGCGCTTTTTCGCTACGGAAAAAAATACCGGATTTCGGGTTAAAAATATCTCAAAGGATCAGCATAAAAAATTGTGAAATACGTGCTCAAATCACATTAAAAATGGCAATTATTATTTTTGAGTGGTTTGGTCAAGAAAAAGTTGTTCATGAGAGTTAAAATTGCGACTTTCAAACAATGGAGTAATATGAAGCTGTATATACACATATAATCCACTTGCATTGACCAAACCAATTAGAAATAAAAGTTGCAATTTTAGTTTTAAGCTCACCACAAAGAAGGTTTCCTTGACACTAAATTTAGTTTTTTTAAAATGAGATATTCAAGTCCGAAATCCTGCATTTTTCGACGAAGAGCCATGTTTTAAGCCACATAGAAGAGATCTAACTGAACCAAATGATTTTTTGAATACAGACACTCTTTTGGTAGGTCTAAACATTACAAATGATTGCAGCCTTATATCCGACTGCTTCACAGGAAAAATTGTGATCTTTTTTAAGATACCACATTTGCATTTGCATAGTATGATAGCGGAGAAAATCCACTTGCACTGACTAAACTACTTCGAAATAAAAATTGCAATTTATGCTGCGAGTTGGGCACATACACAGCTTCTTCGACACCAAATTTCGGACCTTTTTATGAGGACCTATCTGAGACATTCAAGCCTGAAATCCGGCATTTTTCGCAAAGGGCCATGTTTGAACCCCCGTAGAAGAGAGGAAGTGTAATTTTTTTTTGCGTGCAGAGACTCGGTTGAGAATTCTAAATATTACAAAAGTTTGCAGCCTTTTATTCAATCCCTTCACCCAAAACATTTGGTTAAAAATCAAATTTTATACAATTCGTTACTTATTTTTCAGCCTAATCATTGGAATAAAGAAAGTAATTTGCAGAAAAGGTGATTCCATATCTTCCAAGCACATCTCAAGAGCTACACAACCGTTTTGGATTAAGCTCTCTAGTTCTTCTAGTTTTCATACATGTAAAAAACGCCACCCGCCATTTTGGTAATATCGTCGCCCCGCGAGAAACAAGGGCATAACATTTATTTCAAAAGTGGTTCTGATATCTTCAAGTATGTAGAAACCGACATACGAAAACAATTTTTTTTTCTAAAATGGTGATGTAATAATTTTTTCTAAAATTGGTCGGATGATTTGTCATGGAATGACCCAGTTACGTATGTTTCAGTTTCTCGCGTAAAGTGTGAGGAGATATCCTAATAATTTCAAAAGATTAGAACAAACCGCCTTACTCAAATTATAATATTAACAGTGCATTTTGCTCTGCATAACTGTGATCACGCATAAGACGAATAAAGTGCATATATACGATAATACACAAGTTTAGCAATAAATGAACACGAGAAAATTTGACAGGTGAAAGGCAGGTACGCTCGCCCGGGGGAGGGCAGGGTTAGGGGAAGAAAAGTGAACTTTTAATTAGCGGTGTTGTTCCTTGATTGGTGGAAAGAAAAGACGATCTCCTTTCTTTATTCATTAGGTAATGTTTCTATAGTCAGCTGTAGAGTGTAGTCTGAGGAAGGAAGTGGTATACTTCCGAAACCGTTATGTTGTTTTTGTTATTAAAGAATTCATCCTCGTCAGAAAGCTTTCTTTATACACACACTTATATATTGTTATTACATGATTTACTTAATTTGTATCTAACGTTCACAACGTTCTGTAAACACCAACCACCTCTCTGATGTTATGTTGTAAACATAATAATTACTTATGTCCTGAAATGATTGTATGAATATATATACAACAGATTTATTTTACTGTAATTATTTTATCTAATTATTCATGATTTGAGGAATATATCATTACATACAAAAAAAAAGTCCCAAACGGGATTCGAATCCACAACCTTACGATTAGAAGTTCCGCGCTCTACCACTAAGCTAACATGAACACCTCTACCAAGCTTTTTCTGAAGAAACATGACTGAATTTCCTAGACAATGACATTCATATCCGTTGCAAATGCTGTTGTTTTTTTCTCCTTTGTCTTGTTCATTCTACTATGAATGCAAGAACTATGTTTGCTGTCTTTGCTTTTATTGGAACTGTTCATTTACGTATGGAAACGTAGGTGACGAAACGATCACGTGCTCACATATGCAGAGTTTAGTAATATTGTAACATTACGTATTTCAATGGACGTTACTTTTTTTCTGCACTTAATAACATTTCAACATGTCTTACTGCACTTAAACGAAGGTTCACCTTACCCTTAGGGGCTCGAACCTGGCATCTTTGGTTTACTGTTTCCGAAGATACCCGAAGTTGGACGTAGAGAATTTTCAGCTCAAAACAGCCATAATCAATGCGGTCATCCTGTTTGGAATAGGGTGTACATAAAATTTATTTCAAAGCATTATTGATAGTAGCATCGTAAATTCCAGCTTGAATTAAAATAAAAATAAAAATCGGGCAGCTGCTGTGCCCTGAAGGGATAATGCAAATTTAGTAAAATCCAGTATTGATACAAATAATAATAATAGTATCATTTCATAATTATGATTTTTTCATGACTTCCATTGTAAAGGTTGTTTATTATTTATTTTACCATGTCATCTACATAGATTTCTCTAATTTGAAAAAAAAATCAGTGTTCTGTTGATAGACTGTGAGATATAAAATTTTATGTTAAATACTACACATTGCCACCACGACCTCAGCAACGTATGATGTGCACGTTATTCCGAAACTTCAACCCCATGTATCTGAGAAATTAAGAGCTCTACAGAAGAAAAAAAAATACAGGTGTTCATAGCTTAGTAGTACTTAGAATTCAATTTTTTAATTTAATTTTTAAGGCCGAGTAGTATTTACAAATACAGAAAGTTTCATTGAAATCGGAATCGGTGGGTTCCATTTTGAAAATTCGCTGGATGATTTGGCGTAGAATCGGTCATACGTTTTCTGCTTCCGCTTAAGGCGAAAATGTAGTCCAACGTAGGTATTCTTTTTCAAAATCCACATTGGTGATCTCCAATCATTTCATATATATACGCTTAGGCGCCTTAGTAGGATAGTACTAAAAATTTTGCGCTAACGAGAGTAACGAGATTCTGCGCTAATTATCAGTCAGGTTTATCGTTTTGCTTATAAACCAGAACAACTACTGAGGTTCTGCAATCCTTTGAAAGCTCCTTCATTCTCCATATAGCATTTATCAATTTATGTAGTTCCTTAATTAGCGCCGTTCCTCCCGCTTTAATTAATTCGGCTGGAATTATTAATTCCTCGCGATTTGAACTTTTTCAGTTTCGTTACAGAAATTTCGACCACGATCTTGGTAGATTCGAGTATCCAGGTTCTGCGGTATGAATTTCGAATTCTTCTGTTTGTTCACCTGTGTGTACCTTAATAAGCGTGTCAGAGAATTTTAGTAGGATATGCCTGAAGATCCCTACGTTCATTTCTAATCTCTAGTCTTGGCTGGTAACCTTTTCTTAACGAATTTACGCCTTCGCATAGATCTCGTATGCTAGTTGCCTTACTGTTTCACTCTATCTCCTAATTTTTCTGCGTCTGATATTTTCGCTTTTTATTGTAAATCCACTTGTGCCGTTTCGTTTCGCCTTTCTGTAGTGGTTTGCATTTGTTTCTGTTTTACTACTAAGAAATTGCTGTCTTGCTTGATTTCTTCCTCGTGAAACATTCTTCATCAAATCACGGCTTGTTTTGCTGTCCTTTCTTCTCATCTATACGTTCTTTCGCTGCTACCTTCACTGTCACGAATTGCCTCTCACATCATCTTTATTATTAACCGAGTCTGCTAATATTTCGAACCTATTTGATATTCCGAGTTGATAATCTGCTTTTACGCTCGGATTATTTTACTTCGAATTCGAGCTGTTTTGACCCTTTGCTTTCCTTGTTCGTGATACACAACTTTTCCCTTACTTCTGAGTCTGCTTTCCGTTCCTCTGTAAGTCCTAACGTCCATTATTTTGGTATGTGTTGTTCTATCTACTAATAAGTGATCAATCTGGTTCTGTTTTTTGCCATCCGGAGATATCCATGTGTATATCTTTGTGTTCGAAGTACGTGGTCTTACTATCAGATATTTTGAAATCGCAAAAGTTATCAGTCTTTCACCACTGTTGTTGCTGTCTACGTGAAGACTTGATTATAGTAGGTCTAAAACTTTCTTCCCTACCCACCTTTGCTTTGAGATGCCCCAGCACAACTCCCGTAATATTATACTTCGGTAATCGGTCAAAAAAACAACCTATCTAATTCATCGTAAAATGTATCTTTGTCGTTAGCATCATCTTCATCGGTCGGAGCATGGACATTTATTAAAGCCGTGTTGCACAATAGAGTTCGTATCATAATGTAGGATAGTCTTTCTTTCATGAACTCTACATTCTGGGATACTGTTCTTAATTAGGTATCCTGTTCAAAATTGGTGTGACTGATTCCCGTAGTATTTGCCCTGTTGAATGCTATCTTGATCCTCCTACCCTTGTATCATCTCGTACTTCTCAGTTTTGCGTACTACCGTCTGAAGAGCGCCCGTTTTGTATAAGGTTCGTATGTTTCTATTCTAAGGTTTGTATGTTTCTCTTCTAAGGTCTCTCATAATTCTGTTCTTGGAGCCCTCTGAAGCAGTCCCCGCCCGGAGATCCGAATGAGGCACCAGTTTATCTCCAGAATATTTTTACCCCAGGAGAACCCATAGAACCATTTGTAACCATTTCTTGACATTAGCGGTGAAGAGTTGTTAGCTCTACGACCTCGCTGTAAAGGCAGACATTCAAGATGATGTCCTCTATCCATCTCTGAACCTTACCGATGTCATTCATCTTCAGCCTCAGAGTGTAATGGTGAGGCTGCTTTCGTTTACTATATTTTGGTTCGGGGTCATCTTCCTTTAGACTTTGTAGATTCCTCTACTAACTACAAAACAGCAGGATCGATTTTGGTCCGCCCAGGAATATTTTCAGTATATTTTAGATGTATATATAGTGCGGTCTTGTACCCATACTTAATTAAAATACTCTGACAAGGTTGACTTTATTATAAAAAACACACAGTAACAACGTAACAGTTTCGGTGTTCTATCAACAACTTCCTCGGACGAAACATTCTTAAACACTAATCACTGCTATGAGTTCGTAACAAGCACTGAAGGCCTAGAGATCCTTACTACATCTTTAACCATTCACGTCCCAGAGCTCATTTATTTTTTGAATCTAAACAAATTTCACCTAATTATAGTCCATCGTCCACATGCCACACCCCTATAAACATTACGGTTAATGTAAAGCAACGACCTCCAACAAAAGACGGCAGCACTATCTTCGTATATACCTAATGTATTTTTATGGTTACACGAAATTTTAATGCTGCTCCTACAAATTCAAGCCTAGAGAGTTCTAACTTTCAGGAAGAAAGTTCATAACCAATTCAAAAGTTCGATCCATGACGATTTTTTATTTTCGTTCTTTTTCTTTTCTTTTGTTCATTGTTGAAAGAGTTTAATTGTTACAGGTTTTGATATTCACAACAACAATCAAGCGATATCAAGAATGAACAAAACAGAAAATTTAAAATCGGCATTGGTCGAACTCTTGAATTGGTTATGAACTTCCTTCCCTGAAAGTTAAAACATTCTGGGCTAAAATTTGTAGGAGCAGCATTGAAATTTCGTGCAACGATAAAAATACATTAGACATATACGGAGGTAGTGCTGTCATTTTTTGTTGGAGATCGTTGCTTCACATTAACCTTAACAAAGATCTACATAAACAAGAAACTTAATCGAGGTGCATGAAGTATTTCAAATAAATAATATGTAAATAAATATAATTAAATAATAAATAACCAGTAAATAAATAACAAAAAGGAATCTAAACAAGGCCTACACAACAATCCTTAATTCCTCGAATACTTTCTCCTCTCTTCTCTTTTCCCATTCCTCATTTATGTTCAAATCATAATTCCAGTTCATCGCTTTATTTCCCACTTCCTTGATTCTCCTTGCTTCTTTCCACTTCCTAACCAACAACCTTTGCTCTTGTTCTAGTATCTCCACCCCTTCCCAGTCTATCTAATTCAACTCTTCCTGGACATGTTTGTAAATAGTGTTCCAGCCGTTCCTATTCCGTTTTAGTCTTACGTTATCTTTGTGCTGTTTATGTCTCTCCTGTAATTTCTTTTTCGTCTTTCCTATATACACAGCCTCACAGTTCATGCACGGAACCCTGTACACCACTCCTCTTTGTTCGTCGCCCTTTGTAACACTTTTTTTTTGTTTCTTATTAAGTCTGACTCCCTTCCCCCCTTTTCTATAAATTTTCACTCCTACCTTTCCCAACAACCGCTTGATTTTCTCGGTAATTTCCCCACCACTTTCGATTCCAAAACACTTTTTCTTTCACCTTTTTTTCATTCGCCCTCCTTTCTCTTTTGTGCCATTTTCTCTTCCTGATCATTCTTCTGTCATCCTCATTATATCTATTATCTTTTAAAGTTCTCCGAGCAAGACAACCAAGTGTTCATAGATGGTGCTACGATTTTTTTCGTCTGGAGACTCTCTACCTCTTCCACCAAGCCACAATACAGTAGGAGAAATGTATAAACAACCTCGAGTCATCCGACATAAACAATCATAGCCTTTTTATTTTGTTTTTTAGTTTGTACGTGCAACTGTTCTTTTTTTTTCCTTTCCCATTATTATTTTTATTTAAATGGAACCTAAACCCAAACATTCATTCAGCCTACGATAAGAAACTGATTCTGAACCCACATAAAGGAATTTTGTGTTCCCTAAGAATTCTTTAGTTTCTCTTTCAATCTTACTTTGTCCATCTGCGCGTCCGCCTGCAACGCGGGCTAGCGCCTCAAAAAAAGTAGGAAGAAAGAGACTGACTCCAGATTTGATATCAGTCACCTCGGCATCGCTATATCTGACACTTTTGAATCTGAAGACAGTTTCTTCCATTTTGAACTATTTGAAGCCTTCGGAAGCATCAAAATCTTCATGACAGTAGCACATAAATGAAAGCAGACAGACATTGAATTGAAATTTATCCAGTGACGATATACATGTAGATCCTTTTAGCAAGATTAGCTTTTCCCATTTGAAGTCTTCAACCTCCTTTACGGCAGTGTTTACCAAATTCTGTGTGCAGGTGTTCCGTGGCGGTCTCAATGGCCTTGGTGGCACCACAAGCGTATTATATATAAAAGAAATATGTTATTCAATCACATACTTAATTCAAGCCCACAGGCAGTTAAAAACTGTAGTGGGGACGAACAATTTACGGGAGCACGAGTAATCTCGTTACTAATTTATGAAAGTGGATAGGATCAACAGTAGATTAAATAATACTATTTAATCCTTTTTAATGAAAGTGGATAGGAGCGTCGTGGAAAAAAAAACCGCAGAGAATTTATTAGATCTGGTTGTATTTTTCGAGCGACAAATCGAACCTGGATCTTTTCGATCGAACCTGGGCCTGCTCGACAAGTCAAGCATTCTACGGACTGGTCCTCACTCAGATCCAAATTTATGTTTTCTAATGAATTTTTGAACGACGAGTCCTGTACTATTCACAGCGGATACATTTTTGGCGAAGCGTTTATTTTTGGTGAAAGTAAGATTTTGTTTTTATGGAGGTTGGCAACGTCGTTCATCTGCCAATGTTTACAATGCGGTTAGAAGCACGTGCCCTGTGGGTTGTTAAAAGATTTTGTTTCAGACAAGGGACGAAGGTTCACATGTTATGGAAGAAACTATACTTCTTGGTGTTATGAGCACCTGAATAGTAGCCACATTTAGGTTCATTAGGGCAGTATGGTGATGGTTGTGAACTTGACATCGCTCACATCCGACAGAAGGCGGTGGTGATGTGTGCAACAGTTCCACTTTGTAACGTCTTTTGTAGATGTATGCACCTGAGCCGAGAAAAGCAGCTACTGTTTGCTGGTGATTTGTTAACACACGAATCATGTAGCTGGAAGTTCTTTGCTTGGTTTTAATCCGGAGACATTTCATTACGGCGTATCCTTCTAGTTTGAGTTCTTGTTCCGTCTCGACGTTGGTTATGTCAGGATCTACACCTCTGATGACAACTGAGAGTGTTGGTGATCTTCGTGGTGGTTGCTGCTATTTGGTGGGTTTCTGGTCTAGCTTTGCTCATTCTTACGTTGGTACCGAAGATTTGGTAGCTGAACTTATTACATATGGTAGACGCGAAGTTTGGATTTGGTGACTATATGATGATACCGTTCTTCGTTGGTATTAGAGGTGAGATGCTCTCTCGAGATACATATTTAAGGAACGGGTTAATCCTTTCAGGATGAGCCACGTTCATAACGCCTAAAATAAAATTCCAACCCTATATTAATACCTGTTTACATTGACTACCACAAGTTCCGCTGCTTCGGGCAATCACTGAAATCTCAATCAAATTCCAAACTTGTAAACAATATTTTCGTTCAGGTGGCGGGCCACCGATTAGCACATGGAGGGGGAGAATAAAAGTCTTTTATCTGTAAGCGACTCCAGCTTTGCTACTGAGATAGTTAGAAATGTGGCCCATTGAGAAAATATATATATATATATATATATTTTGCTTCAGAGATAATTTTCAATACATATGTCGATATTTTATCTTTCTAGTTTTTATATAAAAATAATAATTTGTATTTTATTCGGCATAAAGACAATACAGATCATATCCAAAAGATGTCGCCCAATACATTGTAATGATAACAATTACAGAAATTTATGTTGATATTAAAAATTGCAAATAAGTTGTCGAACATCTAAAACAATAAGGAATATTGCATAATATGGCACATTAAAATATTTTTTATTATTAACATAATTGTTTAAATTAGTTAGTGCCCAAAAATATTACAATACATTTGTACTAAATTACAACATGCATACACAAGTTTTATCATACATCATACTCATCCCAAAAAGTATTGGTTATTTCAATCGAATTTATCGCCTAATATGATTTGTAGTACACCATAACAATATACATAAGTTTCAACATCATACACTATATTCGTCCAAAGGTGCATTAACTATTTCGATCAAATTCATCATCTAATATGCTTATAATTTTCTATATTATGTCTGGTAATTTATCTGGAAAAATATTCACTCTGTCATTTATTTTATTGACTATTATGGCACTCCTCTGAATTAGAAACAACACATGTTTAACTGGTAAAAAGCGATAATAATTTCTAGTTCTATATTCAGGAACTTTTATATAGATTAAGTCGCTCATACCATACGTTTTATGTAATATAGAGTGAAAGAATTTAACATCTGAAATCATCCTACGGTCTCTGAGCTTTAATAAACCTAGTTCTTTTCTTAGCTGTTACTTGGTGTAATGTTGATATACGTGCTTAAATTTCCAACGTACCCAAGACAAAAAATTATTTTGAATGTCTTCTATTCTGTTAATTAGAATTTTCTTGTTAGTGTTGTTCCATATAACACTTGCATATTCCAAATGACACTTTAATAAAGCACAATACAGTATTTTACATATATTTATATTGTTAAAATCTCGAGCAATTCATTTAACTAAACTCATATGTGCTTTTGAAATTACTACACCTATATGTTTAGAAAAATTGAGCATTGTATCAATATAAAAACCAAGGTCTTTTACTTCTAATTTCATATTTATTGATTGATTATTTATGGTGTAGTAAAAGGTAAAACTATTTGTTTCCCTAGATATACGCATGCCGAAAGTTTTGTCAAGGCTCAAAGCCATAAAATTCAGTTTGGACCATGAAAGATCTTTATTTAAGTCATTTTCTAATATAAGATGATCACTATCATTGTCAATAACTTTGAGAAGTTTAACATCATCCGCAAATAGTAATGTTTCAGAATCGAAGCATTGTGGAAGATCATTTATAAAGATAAGAAACAACAGCGTTCCCAAATTGGATCCCTGAGGAACACCAGAAGAAATATTGTACAAAGAAGACAATGTTACACTGTATCTGACCTTAAATTTCCTTTCAGAAATATAAGATCGAAACCAAGTAATCAGCTGGTTAGAAAAATTGAAATTACTCAACTTTCTTAAAAGTAGCCAATGCGGCAACTTATCAAAGGCTTTCTGACAGTCTAAGTAAATAACATCCACCTGACTTCTCTGCTCGATCAGTGGGCCAATTTTAGTCATCTTAGTTGCCAAATTAGTAGTAGTTGAACATTTTTGTACAAAACCAAATTGTGATTGAGAAAATAAATTTTGAACACTATTATAAACAAATTTATAAACAATTTTTTCAAAAATTTTAGGAATAACACTAATTATTGAAATAGGTCTGTAATCTTCCAATCTCTTACCATCTTTTTAGAAATAGGACATACTAAGGAAATTTTCCAATTTTTTTAAAGATACCTACTATTATACTCCAGATAAATAATGATGCCAAAACAGGAGCAATTATTTCGCTTATTCCTTTCATTATAAATATGGGTATTTCATCTAATCCCAAAGAATTCTTGGTTCGCAAGGACTCGATTGCATTCAGAACATCATTGACAGTAATGACATCAATGACAGTACTGTAACACTCATGTTATTATGACTTAAATTCACATTAGAATACTGTTCACCATGATTTTATCATTAATATTTTGCGTGGTTCGGTAAATAGACTCAAATAATTTACCAAAACAATTTGCTAATTTATCCTTATCATTAATATATTCGTCTTCAACTAATATTCCATCTAAGATGTAAGATGGTAAATTTACCCAGATATTTCCAAAACTTTTTTGGATCATTTTTTACTCATTCTGTATATTATCCAAATATCTCTGTTTATTACGTTTAATTAAAGACTTGGATTGCTTACGCAGAAAAGAAAATATAGTATAGTGGTTAACATCGTTTGTTTGTTTGTATTGCTTATGATATTTTACTTTCCTTTGCATGCCCTTAATTAATTCCATTGAAAATCAAGATGGATAACTAGATTTAAACCTTTTTACCCTTGGAATATTATCAATAATTGCTTTACAAATAACATGCTCAACATTTGTTGCTACTTCCTCTATATTTGATGCTAATAAAATATTAGTCCAATCTGTATTTTTGATTTGCTGATATAAATTATAATAATTACCTTAATGGTATTGTAATTTAAAATAAGTTCTTGTATCATCCAATACCTTTGAATAACAAATTACAATTTCAATAGGGTCATGGTACTTGTCAGGTTTCACCATAGGAACAATTGATTCATTTACTGAAATGTGAAAATTGTTTAGTATTAGATCACGATCAATACGATATGTATCTACCTGTAGATTTGTATCATCCAAAAAATCGAACAAATGTCTTGCTCTAATTTTGGAGAAATAATGAATATCATCTTTGAACTCCCTTTCTTTCCAATTAACTTTTGATATATTGAAATCATCTACTATTAAAATGCCATATTGATGAGGATTTATTGTTCGTGTTACTGATTCAAAAAAAGATTTATATTTTTCAATAATAAAAATTACATTTTTCGATAACAGAATTGGGCTCAAAGTACACACAAGATATAAGTATATTTGTGTTTCTAGAGCCTTTAACTTCAATCCACACACATTCTTCAATTTAAACAGTCTCTAAATCAGTTCTTCTTGTCACTGAAATGTCACTTCTGACTGCAATTAAAACACCACCACCACGGTCACTTTCAATATTAATATAAGTCCTGTCTGCCCAAAATATTGTATAATAATAATAATTATTATTATTATTATTTCATTTCATTTATTGTGGAAATAAGGACAATACAGCAGTGAAGTCAGGGCATGCCATCCAATATAACATACACACATACAATTAAATTTAATGCAAATACAGGCAAGACCATACAAAAACAATAAAATAAAGACAATAAAGTCAAAGCTAGCAAAATCGTACAAATACAATAAAATAAAATGATGTAAAACATAAAATCATGCCGAAACCTAAGGCATGTATAAAACTGAAGTCATGCATATAAAGAAAAAGCAGGATAAGACTTAACAATAACAAAATAACATACATGAGTCATTTTTAAAAGCGATGGAATTATTCAATGTCGATATGGTAACCAAATAAGTAGACATTAGATGTATATAAATAATACAGCAGTATAATAATGCACAGATAATAAATAAAGAGTTTGAGAGGAATACAGTTACACATTTTTATTTAAATTCATGAATTCATCGTATATAAACTTGAACTTTTGATGAAATATATCGATATATTGATAGTAACAATTTATCAGTTTAGTACAACGTGAAATCGGAGATGTTTTATAGTTTAAATCCACAAATAAAAAAGTGTTTTTCATATTGTATTCAGGGATTTTCAGTCTTATAGAATCTTGAGTTGTTAGTTTACCATGTAATATCATCTGAGTTGGTTTCAAATCATTTATTAAGCGACGATCAGACAACTTGAGAATGCTCATATATATTCTAATATTCTCCCAGGATAAATAATCAAATTTAATTTTAAATTTCCACCCAAGATAGGAAGTCATTCTGAATCGCTTGGATGGATTGATCTATATATTTTCTTTTATAATTCCACACAGGACTAGCAGGGAACCTTACAAGTTAATGGATTGTTAAAACTTCTACAAATTCATTTTGTTAAACCGAGATTTCAACGTGCTTTGGATTTAATAGTTTTTATATGTTTAATGTAAAAAAATTTGCCATCCATATTAATTCTCAGATCTTTGACCATAGTTTTCATTGCAATCAGATGCTTGCTTCTTTATAAGGATAGTTTGAAGGATTAGTTTTTCTAGTAAATGAGATTCCAATAGTTTTATTTTCATTAAGTGGTAATAAATTTCTATTGGACCACTCAAGTACATTATCAAGATTTTTTTGATGCATCAGGTGGTCATTGATATTTGTAATAGGTTTCAAAATCTTTAAATTATCAGCATATAACAGTGTAAAAAGACAAATGAAGCATAAAATCATTGATAAAAATTATAAACAATAATGGTCAAAAATTTGAACTCTGAGGAATCCCGGATGTTACCTTATATGAAGATGATGTGTTGCCTTTATACCTTACCCCAAATTTTCCATTACTTAGATACGAACTCATTAATTCAGTGAGAGGCAGTGAAAATCCATACCAAGAAAGTTTCTTAATCAATAAATTATGCTGAACTTTATCAAAAGTTTTTTTTTTTTTTTTTTTTTTTGAAAATCCAAATATATAACATCAACTTGTCCTCTATCCTGAACTTTAGATCCAATTATGGATGAAGACTGTAAAACATTACCTAAAGTTGATCTATTACTGAAGAAGGCATGCTGATTTGGTGAAATACAAGAATGAACTTTACAATATAAATCCTTCACTTTTTGGGTATTGGTGTAACAGCAACGACTTTCCTTTTTTCTTATTTTTTTTGTACATAACAAGAATTAATACTTTAATTGTATATAGATGTAAGAATAAGTGCTATGATATGAGTAATGGCTTTAATGATGAAGTTCGGTATTACATTTAGTCCACACGATGATTTCGGTTTTAGTTCTTTAATGATGGAAAGTACATTCTCAACCATAAAAAAAGGAGCACTTATATTCACAGGGTTAATGAAAGGTTTTCACAATCAGAGCTCCCAGAATAAGGTATGTCACTGTCTTGGTATAAGAATTCAAATATTCACCAAAATGTTGAACTAGTATTTCAGGTTGCGTAATAATAGAATAATTCACTTCGACTCCAGATATATTAGTCGAGTTGTTCATGGACTGTCGTACATATTTCCAAAACTTTTGAGGTTAGTTTATTAAGTAATTTTCACTTCTCATATTATGATTCTGTTTATCGCGTTGGAGTAAACACTTGAATGTCCCGGGTTCGAGTCCCGGCAGGGCATGGGTGTCTTTTAACTCGAACGTGACGGATTATCGTGACGGGCCGAAGTCAACAGTTACTAGTAGATTGGCTCATATAAATAAAGCTTACCAACGTATTTTACTTGAACTTCTTTCGCAAAATCGAGAATACAATATACTCGCCACATTCACCAGTGATTTTATATTTCTTGTGAACTGAGTATAAAGTTTGTATGAGATATTTTGAATACCAGACTATTATAACATTTCTTAGTTGGAACATTATCTATAATACACCTTTTAATAGCTTCTTCTACTTTCATTACAACTACATCCAAATCAGCATTCAAAAGTATATTAACCCAGTCCACTGCACATGCTTGATTATACAGTGCTAGATAATTACCTTTATTATATTGAAATACCAGACAGTTGTTAGTAACCATAGCTACATAACACAGATATTGTAATATCAATAGGTTCATGATAGTGATCCGGTGCAACCATGTGTTCAAGAGATTTACTAACATGTAAATCGAGATTGATTAATATTATATCTCTGTCATTATAACAGTTATCAACGTTCAAGTTCAGGCCATCCAAAAAATTGAATAGACTTCTAGCCCTATATTTAGAATAAAACTGAGTGTCAGATAAGAACTCCCTATTAATCCAGTCTACTTTAGAAATATCGAAATCTTCAATGATTAAGATGTCAGAATAATAGTTAACAAGTGTCAACGTAACCGTTGATTACTATCAACATGTGTGCATATGTATATAAATTATTACGATAGGTTAAGTATCTATTAGTACCTATTAGTAAATAAATAGGTTAAGGAAACGAAGGCACGAAGTGAGAAATAAGAATATTTCAATTTATTCGTTTTCAGTTCAGAGTAAGATTGATTCTCCAACGCAAGTTGTTCTTTTAAAAGATTAATATTGTAATTTTTATAGTTGATTGTATCTGTCCAGACAGTGTTATATTTTAATGAGTACAAAGTCCAGTCTACACGTGAGTCCAAAGGACAATGTTAACATCTGCAAGATTAAAGTCACGTTGCAGTGAGTAAGATAATAAAAAGTTCACCTGAATAGGCAGATCATATGCTAAAACATCAGAGCAAGGTTTCCATCAAGTACGAAGTACACCTGGCTCAGCATCTTAAGTATCGATGAACACGGAGTGCGAAGTACGAGAAAGTTCATCAAGTGTAAAGTTCACTAGGCTGTGATTGAACTACAAGTGCTTAGCTAGACCCAAGAGGTGTGGCTAAGGTGCACACTGACTGGCTAAGATCAAGGACAGTAGCAACAGACTTTTGTATATAAACTTGATATACGAAACGGTGTTATGGAAGAGTTGGTTAGTGAGGCTAGTGTGATACGATTACACCTTGTTCAGATATCATCTACACGCTGGTTATCTCGGAGATCTTGTCAGTTTACTTCACGAGACTGTTACAATCTACAAGCGCTACAAGTGACTCGACTCAACTCTGGCAGTACTCAAGAAATACAGATGCATCTAACATCTCTGTCTTCTTGTTCCTTCAGTAACTTAGGTGAGTTGGAGAACAATCATTCTTGTTTGCTTGACCAATTACTATTATTTAATGTTTTGTACTATGTTACATATTGTGGTTTCTTAAATGTTTATTATCAAACTCGTGCCTTAGACATCGATATTTAAATATGTATAATCGTGATTAAAGTATATGCCATACACAGTTGAATTCACATATTTGATTGCAAGAAGTTATGTTTAGCTGCCTACTTCCATTAAATCTACATCTTTTGGTAGAACTGTATGAGTCTTTTAGGTTCGCCCTTTAACAACTTTACGTGTTATTGCTCTACCGAGTAACACACAGTTTTGCCAATACGACACAAGTTTAGTAGATACAATATTTAGATAATTTTGAAGGTCAACTACAGGAGTATTAGGATTCAGATACATACAAGATACTAAAATTCTTTTTCTTTTTTCCGAGTACGATTTCTAGCCAAACTCATTCACTTATATATTCTAAATAAGGTCTTCTATGACTTTCAGATCTCTTTTAACCGCAATCATTGCTCCACCACCTCTGGTACATTTAAGATCCCTATAATTTTTATCAGGTAAAACAATTATACATTATAGGCAAATAATCAGTGTTGTTATGATCACTCGAGCTGTTACACAAATCAAATCATAATCGTTGCTTGCAACAGCAGCAAAGAAACTATCACTCTTAGTTCTTAACTCTCTAACATTCTGATACCAGATTTGAATATTATGCTTAACCATCTTTCTCATTGCCATTTTCAGAGAATTTCACTACTTTACTTTTGTGTATTTCTTTCAGTTTACCGAAGAAGAGTCCTATCAATACTGCCATATTGCCGGATTACTAATTATCTGATTTGAAGTTTAGTACACTTTACATTAGTTATATTATATTCCTTGATTAGATCTTCCACATGAAAGCGTGTAACAAAAAGGGCTTTTTCCTTACTATTAACTAAATTTGTTTTTGTTACACCTTTACCAAACGCCATTTTACGATCGTCTTTCCTTGACTTATCCTTACCTTGTCTGCTAACTGATTACCAGTTTTATCGTTATCTATTTTTCTGATTTTTCTGGAGATGACATCTATCCAGAAATCGTCGGAGCTTTCAATTTGTGAATTGTCTAATTTCGCTTAAATTCTACCTAGCGTACTACAGTATTACTTCCCTTAAAGAACTTTTGCTTTAAAGAATCACTTAATGTTGTTCGTGAATTATCAATAGGAGAAATACCCTTATGCCCTGCAGTTTTTGATACCAATTTACGCATCTTTTTTGTTTTCTTCCTTCAACTATATCCTTCTTTAGACCATTTAATTCCTTAATCATAGTTTGAGTTAACCTGTTAAAGCCTTCCTGAATTAACATAATTACAGTATCAAAATTACTGTTGGTCCCTAGACTAGGTAACTACAGATCCCCTATTGGTTCCTGCGGTGCATCGGTAGGACCTTCACCTGTGTTACTTTCTCCTTCATTGTATTCTATTCCAGATTTCGCAGGTATCTCAGATCTAATTGATATATTTCCTCTGCTATCTCTACACTTAGGGTCAGTTCTATAATCGACCGCTAAACTTCTAGTCAGTGCTAAGTTGAGGCCAAGTCTGATTTTGGCCAATGAGAGTACGCAAAATGAGAGTTGGCCTCAACTTAGCGCTGACTAGAAGTTTAGCGGTCGATTGCAGAACTGACCCTTATTCGTACATATTTCACATTTAAAGGTAGATTTCTGGATGGTATTAACCTCCTGAATAGAATAATCGAGACAAGCAAATAATAATAATAGTAATTATGAATGAATGAATAATTTATTAACGTGTTGTGAACAACCACAGGCCTATACAACAATAGTCTTCTGTTACAAAAGATTACAAGTGAAATAAAAAGCAGAAATTAAAAAAAAAAAGAAACATTGGTCATTATATGGCTATATAAAATAATTATAACCTCACGTGCCTGAACAATTGGCAATCATACGGAATGTATGATTTATGTACAAAGGTTACTTGAGCAAACAGTGTTGGCTTATAAAATATACGTCCGTGCTATCTCTAAAATCAAATACATAATTAAGAATCGATTCAGTACATAAAACTTGCGTTATGATTAATACCACTATTAGTATCCAACTAATTTCGATTAAGTTCATTAAAACTGTCAACCATTCTTTTCAACAAATCCTTGTTTTTTTTTCTCTCTCTCTCTCTCTTGTGTTTAAGAGGTTATGTCTTCTAGTAAAATACATAAGTACCTGAATTGTTAAATTATCTAAAAAAATATTTACACTGAATTTTGTTATTTAAGATCTCGCCTATTAATTTACTTACTATTTCTTTCTTATCTACAAAGGTTCTAACTATAAGTACTCACACCATTCATTATAACTGTATCTATAGTAAGATAATTTACATTTAAAGCATAATAATCTTATAAACAATTTTTGAATGGCTTCAACTTTTTCCGTGTATGTTTTTGTGTCAGTACTCCAGATATTGGCAGCATATTTCAGCATACTTCTTACACGAATCTTGTACAGCAGAACACAGGTTTGTGCTCTGGCAATTTTATCCCACTGATTAAATATAAATCCAATTATTATTATTATTATTATTTTTACAATTCATTGTGATAACACTAAGATGCTCTTGGAATGTAAGCTTATCATCAAATGACGCTCCCAAATCCTTAAACGTGTGAACTTTCACTAATGCTATCTGACCTTAATGTATATTTACTAACCATATAATTGGTTTTATGAGTATAACTTATAAAGTTTGTCTTAGTAGTATTAATTTTCATTTTGTTATGTTTACACCAATTTTCCATGTTATTGATGTCCATCTGTATTTTTTGAATGTCAGTACTATTTCTTAACTTTCCTGATAACTTAAGTCGTCGGCACAGAGAATATGGACTGCATAAGAAACCGTGGTACATAGATCGTTAACAAATAAAGTGATCAGTAATGAACCCAAAGGGGAGCCCTGAGGTATGCCATTTCTTATTATTTCTGTAAAAGAACAGACTTCGTTAAGTTTGACGTGAAACGTTCTATTATCCAAATAACTGGAAAACCATTTAACTTAAATTGGTGACAGCAATTGACCATATTAAGGTCTTTGAAAAAATCAAAATATATTACGTCGAATTGCTCCTTTCTTTGTGTGCACCCTTGTATGTAATGAGTAGCCTGATTCAGGTTCGTAATTATTGACTTACCTGCTAGAAAACCATATTGATTGTCATGAAACACATGCTTAAGGTTAAATTTAAGATGTTCTTCTATAGGTGACTCGAAAACTCTTGCAAATGCAGTCAGCACTGAGACAGGTCTTAATATTCAACTTACTGCTACCTTTGTGTATAGAAATTATTAAAGCTTCTTCCATACATCAGGGTACTGACCCATAGTATGTAAAGGGTATATAATCTTTGGTACTGACCTAGTCCTAAGGTTTTATTAAAGATCCCTGCTAACACTGGGGCTAAATAATTTCTGCACGCCGTTATAATACAGTTAGTAATCTTGTCAGATCCGATACCCGATCTTGCATTTAATTTCCGTATGGCTTTTATTACATCTATCGACAATATTCTCGGTATACCTATTGTGTTACAGTGCGGTACTTGAGCGTTATAGCTGTCACTATTAAGAGTGAAGTTTCTTAAAAAATAATTTTTAAATGCTTCAGCTATTACTGCAGAATCCCTAGTGACTTCATCATCAATAATTTCAGACTTAACATCCTTGTCTCTTTTACTCTTAATGTATTGTGCCCAAAAGAACCTTGGATTACCTCTTAGGCTATTTTCTAATTCCTTAAAGTAATTATTTCTTAATCCAATTTTCTCGGGAATGCTGCCAGCAATCCCGAGAAAATTGGATGAATAACAGCCGCCAGCAGAACTTCATGAACAGCATGAATTTCTTGCTTCTCTGTACTCTTTCTTAACCTGTTGTCTTAGTATACCAAACCTGATCATCTGCATTCTTATATACGGTGTAGTAAAAAGTAATCCATTATTTTTGCATGACATTGAAGGCTTGACTTACCATAGTTAGAATGATCCGATTTAGGTCACATATGCGCCGTTTTGTTCGATAACGTGTTGCCATTTGGAAGGTAATATCATGATGCCTCTCTTATAGAAGCCCTTATCCCTATTGGCAAAAAATTGAGACAGTCGATGTTCACAAGCCTCTCTTGAAGCGAATTTTTCACCAGCAAACGTGTTCGCCATGGACAGGAACAGATGGTAATCACTCGGTGCCAGGTCCGGACTATAAGGTGGATGCATAAGAACCTCCCAACCAAGCTTCTGGCGAGTCACTATCGATGTGTGTGGCCTGGCGTTGTCCTGGTGGAACACAATGCCTCTCCTATTGGCCAAAGCTGGCCGCTTCTGGGCGATTGCTGCCTTCAGACGGTCCAATTGTTGACAGTATAGTTCCGAGTTAAGGGTTTGGCCGTAGGGGAGCAGCTCATAGTAGATAATTCCCTGCCAATCCCACCAAACACACAGCAAAACCTTCCTGGCCGTCAATCCTGGCTTGGGCACCGTTTGCGCCGGCGCACCGCGCTTCGACCACGACCGTTTTCGCGTGACGTTGTCGTAAGTGATCCACTTTTCATCACCAGTCACCAACCGCTTCAGAAATGGGTCGCTTTTGTTGCGATTCAGCAGCGATTCGCAGATGAAAATTCGGTCCATGAGGTTTTTTTGCGTTAACTCGTATGGCACCCATACATCAAGCTTCTTTGTGTATCCAGCCTTATGCAAATGGTTCCACGGTTTTTTGTGCAATGTTTAGCTCTTGGGCAATCGAAACAGTGCTTACATGACGGTCGGACGCGACAATTTCCATGATTTTATCGACATGTTCCACACGTGGCCTTCCAGTGCGTGGTACATCTTTGACGTCAAAATTACCGGCACGGAATCGACGAAACCAAAATTGCGCGTGATTGGCTGTTACAGTATCAGGACCATAAACACTATTCACATTTGTAGCCGCCTGGCTTGCGTTTTCGCCTTTATCGAAGAAAAACTGTAAAATATAGCGTATTTTCTCTTTGCTAGTGTCCATTTTGACGCGCGCTCACACAACACTGAGTCAACTCATCACAACTATCTGAACAGTGTTTGTAGTACGCAATCTCATCGTTTGAACGCCATCTCGTTGAGCCCGATCGGACTTATACAACGCGAGATACAGATCACTGAAGCCATCTATTGGCAAAATAATGGATTACTTTTTACTACACCAGATATTTTATAAAATACCTGGATTTTTATATTAGTTAACCTCTTTAGATGTTGAGTCATCCAAGGGTAACGGTATTCATGTCTAAAGTTAAAGGTTTTTTCCCCCTTTTTGGAATATTTTTTTTTTAAACTTTATTTATATGTAGGTAGAGACTGTCAATACACCCTTTTACTTTCGTAGAATTGTCAAATTTAAAATTTTTGCTAAGTGTTATAAAATCCTGTACAATATTATCAAAATCAGCTTCGTAAAAGCAATATTCTGGATTAAAGGTATCATTACTTGTATTTATTTCACCATTGTGAGATTCAGATGATTTTAAGACATACACAAAAGGAAGAAGACAGTTTTCTGCTTTAATTAAAGGGTGTATCCTTGTTTTCCCTTGATTGTATATTGGTGAGTAATAAATCCAGTACCTTTGCTCGATTATTTTGCTCATACGAGTCATTCGGTTGGGTTAAGTTTAATACCAACAAAAGGTATATTAATGCTTCAGTCTTTTTCCATATGGGAAAATTATTAGTGAAAATGCTTCCAATGGGCCACTCAATTCCCGGAATATTTCGGTCCCATAAAAATACAGCCCTTATTTCTTATTTACAAATTTCGACAAAAAACAGGTGCAGTAGTATTGAAACAGATTGTAGTTAAAATCAGGAGAAAAATAATGTCACGCTAGTACTGTAGTCTGAATTCCAGGTTCAGATAAATAACCTCATATAACCTCTATATTCTTAAAGGGGATGTTGATTTCTTGAAACTGAAAAGATTTTCTTACCAGCAAACAGCATCCTCCACCCTTCACTTTTGTGTTCTCTTGAATTTCCCTATCCAATCTAAAAATATAATTTTGTGAAAGCTGAGTAATAATAATAATAAAAAGGTAGGGGTACGCCAAATCCAAAATAAAAAAGGTAAGGGCATGACGTGCTCCTTCACTTCGAGCATTCCTTATAATGCGGTCTCACTGTATGGTATGGCGGAAGAGGATATAAAGTACATTGTGAATTATTACTTTATTGGCGAATTTTAAGTTTAGAATGTGTAATGGTTCCAAACATGTTCTATCACAAAATTTTCACTGAAATTCCAAAATAATAAAATTTGGTAAAGGAAACCGAAAGGCTATTTAAATAATGTTTTCCCTTGCCCCATCTTGCAACTGAACAAAATTAAATACTTTATCACTAGCCCACAGAGAATAGATTTTTATACCAATCATGCTTATATGAGCTTCCTTTCACTATACGATGGCTGGTAGAGGACATTCATAATGTTCAATAAGGTAAAATATTACATTACTTGAAAAGTTTGTTTATAACACAACAGTTTCAAAAGCAAAACTGTAGGAAGTACGATGTAATGGATTATCAGGAGTGATTTTTATTGCTTAGTATTGTCCGAAATGTTCCCTCCAATCGATTCCAATAGTGGCGACAACAAACCTCCCCGGCCCCTCTTCCCAACTTTCAAGAAACAAAAACAATACATTCTAAGAAGGATTATTTCCCTATTGATGTAAACTGACAATGTCTTCCTCTGATAATGCAAATTTACCTAGATGTGTAAATAAACATGTTCAATACGAAAGAAGAAATATAAAATAATTTAAGAATTTACACAAATAATGTGCTAATTCCGATACATAGTACTAGGGTCGATATAAATGATTTTTATTTATCGTAAAAACGCTCTTATACTTACTCATACATTAAATGACGGAAAAGTAATATAAAAAAAATGGAAGGATGTAACAAATTAATTCTGTTTTAAACATCTTCGTATATTTTCTAGTAACTACATTGAACTTTCTTTCACACTTTGTTTAGGCTTAGGATTGAGAGTGAAATAAGAGATTCTGTACATTCAGAAACAAATATTACACCGGAGTGTTTAAAATTTACGGAGACACATTTACTCCCCTCGTCAGTTACTTCAGGAATAAGCTTAAGACTACCACATCATTATTTCTATTTTACTGGAAAATGTCCATTGTCAAAAACGTGCAGGATAACTAGTCTTTCCCTGTCAGTGGTCATCATGTATTTGTTACTGGGGATAGAAATACGCAACAGCACGTGCGAAATTCTTTAAAGAGTTGTGTTGAATTTCCTGCGCCATATGTATTCGGATAAATATGTATCAGTTCTTGCACTAATTCTTCCTCTTCTACGACGTAGATAGTTTTACTTTAGACCAGTGGCCGTTTTATTTTGTGTGTCAGAATAATTTGGATTGACAAATTTGATACTATGGTTAACATTAGCATATTGATATCCCAACATTGCTAGTCCATTGTATCCCAGCCAGTAATCGGTTTTACTTACAAATCCTGGTAGTACATGATCAGAAATTATTTTATCCAATGTCCCTGCGTCTCTTCTTTCTACCAACACCATGAAAGTATGTGTAGTGCTTCTGTCGATACCTCCTTCTACCCAGCGAATACATGTGATGTGATTTCTATTATACTTGTGTTTGTCAAATGCATTCATCGGCTTCGACGATGTGCCGATTCCCCCAATTTTTTCGCTATTCTTCAGTTGCCACATTATTAAGAACTCCCGAAATTCATTGAGAAGTTTAGAGACAATATTTTTTCTTAGTTCTGTCTCACGAATAATAACTGCTGATGGATCCAGGTAACTAGTACTTCTAAGAATATATTAATTCTAAGCATACATTAATTTTAATCCTAGCCCTCGAAAAAATTATCCCATCTCGTACAGATGATTTTCTTCTATAGCTTCTTCTTCCGCACTTTTTTACCAAACCTTTACCTTCAAAAAATAAATAAGTAAACCATAAATGCTGGGCAGATTTTCCTGAAAGTAATTTGACAATGCAATGTAGTTCAACGGTTTTTGTTAGTTGGGAGAAACCATAGGTGAGCAGTATCGCGATACTGGTATCTTTGCTTGATTTTGAGTATCTCGATAGATATCAGATACTTTTGAAAATAGGTATCGGTATCGTGTATCTCGATGGTTTTGAGCAGTATCTTTTAGATACTTTTGCGACAGTTTTAACCATACTGTTTAGTGCTAGTTTTCTTTATTACTCTAAAGTTCCAAATTTACATGTACTACTTAAGGCGTTAATTTTCTAGCCCACGGGATTCGGAATCGTGTGAAGACTTGAAAAGACGAAGAACAAGAAGACGACGACATGATTCGGAAATGTTCGTTATATTTTTCCAGTTATCCGATTTAGAACTTCGGGCCTATTTGCAAGCTTAATTTAGGCACTTATTCCTTATTGGTCTGTGGTTCAGCGAGGTTAGAACATCTAGCAGGACTGGCGCAGCATAGCTAAAGGAATGAGTAACAGTGAAGGACAGAATATGATATCATTCCCAAATTTTAGAAGAAGAAAAAAATGTTGGTGTAAATGAAAAAGAAGCTATAAATTTTAAACATTCAAGGCAAAGATGTATTCTATGTTTGCCAACAGAGAAGTTTACTGCAACAAAAATAAGTCGTCTTTGTTGAATTTAAAGATGCATATGAAGGTAAGTGTAATTTTGTAGCCATGAATTCTTTATCACGTATTGATGTTTTCAATAACCAAAAATGCTGTGATTGGCATGTCTTACCAGAAAATTGTTACTCCGTTGGGTAGAACAGCACTTTAGCTACTTCTGCCCTAAACCACTGGAAACGCATTAAATGTCACGTATTATATTCATATAGCCATTAAGACTACTAAACTTTCGAAAATACCGAAAACACGGCATAATGTGCGAGGAGTGATCCTTTGACTCTTATGACCCTTGAATAATTTTCTATATTAGGTACTAAAAGTTCTATATCATTGAAAATACTCCAAATATTGTTAGTTTCAAATGCGTACAATGCATAATCTGACGCAAAATCAAGAGTTAATATGAGCAAAATCAAGGGCAAATGACATAAAGTAGAAGACAGTTTGTGTGTGTGTCTTTGCATTGACTTCCTCCCTAATTTTGGATCACATTCTGCATTAAACTCATCCGATGTAATGAAACAAACTACATTTCAAGTACGCCCAACGCAATATAACGGAAGTAGTGAATATGGAGAATAAACCAAGGATCATGTGGGTCAAAGGATCGCTTGGTTCCTTGTACACTATATCCTGTTCTCGGCATTTCCCAGACAGTTTAGTATGTTTTATGGCTAAAAGACTCCAAAAACATAACATGAATTTGGCTGAGTTCACCAAAGCTCCAGCCACTTTCGACGAGAACATCACAGCTATTCTGCGGAAAGCGGCATTAAGTATCAACGAAGAGGTCACCAACCACTAGAGACAATTAGTACCGAAGTTGGAAGAAGAGTGGGAATTCACCTTGGAAATATGCCAAGTCCGCTTTCGTTCAGAGGTCATGAAGAAAGTGGTCCAACTGGCCGTGATTGTCGGAGGAAGCTATAAGCAATCAACATGACTCCAAGAAACGAAACGCCTATTCCTAAACGGCAAAGACTACTTCAGAGGGACAAGCAGGCATCGCCACCTAGACGTTCCAGGAGGAACACCACAGAAGGCATGTTAGAAGTCTAAAAAACACCGGAAATAAAACTGAAAAATAAAACCACCGGTTCTTTTCAGGACTAACAAAACATTCTGAAAAGCGAAAACTGTATTTCACTCAAACAAAACTTTATCATAAATTAAAACTTCAAACAACAACTTCCACAAGCTGCATAAGGAAAATAAGCAGGCCGATGACCAAGAAAATCCAAATGAATGAATCCTTCATATATAACATGACAAAAAGAATTTGACTACACAGTGACTTTTAGAAGAGACTCTAGTTCTGCCCCACAGTTAAATTATACACTTTGACCTTCATGAAGGCCGTGAAACATTTCAGGTAGCACCTGGACAGGCATTACCAGAGGGCACTACGTGAGATAAAACAAAATTTACTGAAATTTAAAATGGCCCTGCCATAATCAAAGGGAAGTGATATGGAACCAGACATATTCCTTCATTGTTTACGATAGTTACAGGAGATGGTGATAGAACTTCCTAAAAGCAAGATAAAAGAAAATCTCAACTCATAACAGAAACGTGCAATAAACGAACTAAGAGCAAGAAAAAACATTATTACAAAACCCACGGACTAGTCATCCTAGAAAAATTGGACAATGTAAAAGAAGTACACCAAAATGACAGAAACATATGAAAATGATCAAAATGGAAATAATCTGTTTTGAAAACTCACTTGTAGACTCTGAAACACTTTTACAGAGGTATATTGATCTACCCTAATGCAAAACTGGTACGGTTTTACCTCCTACCAAAGGTTCACAAACAACCACGACAGGTCTACTTCCGGAGAGACCCATAGTTTTGCCATGCAACAGTCCAACAAGATATTGGACAAATACTTAACACACTACCTCATGAAATCATTTCCTACTCTACAGTGCTCAAAGTGGGTTAGAAATAGTAAGGGAACGTTTGCAGAAGTGGGTTAGAAAAGGTAAGGGAACGCTTGCACCTATTGGCGGCGATTGCTTATTGAAAGTAAAGGCAATGAGCTCGCAATACTAAAAAGGTAGGGGAACGCTAAAAGTAAGGGAACGGTGTTTCCCCACTTCGAGCACCGCTACTCTGCTTCTGAATTTCTGCAGAAAATTAGAAAAGCTAAAAGAATTAATCCAAAAGATATATGCTACACATATAAAAATATTATAGAACTAGTTTCAAATTACTACAGCTCTAGGTACAAATGGTTAACTGCATCCTGCATGGAGGAAGCGTTGGGGCCACCACCCCCAGCATTACTGACGAGGATTTGGACATTTTAATGTATAATAATTACATTAGTTTTGGCACCTACAAAAGAAAGGCACGGCTACTGGTGCATCTGTTTCTGTACCCTATCCTAACATATATGCACATGCACAACTAGCATTGAAAGATAAAGGCCCTCTGAAACCTATACTTGAGTATAGATTTGTTTTTGATGTAGGAATATTTTCTGAGACGGACGAACAATTAAAATCCTACCCCGACAATTCACACAAGAATGCAGGAGGACTTGGGTCGAGATAAACTAGGATACAATAAGGAAAAGACCAAACACATCTGGAAACGGACGTATATTACAAACCTACTACAATTTTTACATGCATACACGGCACATCCAACTGTCATAAAAAAAAAAAAAAACTCACTGACTAAAAGCCAGGGATTACGAATGAAAAGGATTATAAACAATGAACAGAAGCTAAGAAAGAAACTAAAAGAATGTGAAGAGCATTTATGGCTAGGGGATACAAGAAGAGAATGATCCAAACAGGATGCAAAGAACGTTTGAAACTAGTCGGCTAAAAGGCCAAAAGAACAAAATGTGAAAACAGAACTATTTTCCCTGTAGAATACTACCCGAACTATGAGGAAAAACTGATCAAACCAATCCAGAACTTCTCGGATGAAATCAAGAGAGAATATGACAGAGAGAACTTATGGGTGGGGGTGCCACAAGACCCACCGCTCATCACACATAAAAGACCGAACAACTTGAAACAATACCTAACGCAAGCAGCTTCCACACAAAACAATTAACGATGTACAACAATTAACGTAGCTAACAACATGCATAAGCAAGAAAGAGAGAGAAAGGAATGGAGTCTTTATTGCTATATTAAATTAAACATTATAATTAGCAATAAAAATATTTTTTTCTAGAATAAATTATATTTAGTACGTTCGTTCTATGTAAGTTTCGTAAACTAACTATCCTAGATGTATCTTTCTAGAAGAAAAACAAACAAAAAAATCTAGATTATGTATAGTTTTGTGCGAATTATATGGTAGTTATTGACAGTGTTTGTAAATAAAGAAGGACCAATGGGCGGATCCGATCCTGTCTACTAACACCTCCCTTATTCGTGGCGTCAGCACGGAATAATAGAATCTTATACCTGGAATGTGGCCCCAGCGGGAAGTTTGAACGCAGTGTCATTGACGTAGTGTTTATGGTTTTACAAGTGTGTCCCCCCCTTAGATCTCAGTAACTACAAGTCACACAGAGATGAATGATACACAGTTTGATCTGACATGGTCTGAAACAGTGAGAAAAATTATCAGTTTGACTCTAAAACGGACAGGTCCTTTTGAATCGCTTAGTATTCTCCATTTGTGCCCCTCCTATATCTCAGTAACTATAAGTCCGACAGAGATGAGCTATACACCGTTGGATTCGTTATGATCTCAAACTATCGAATAACCTATCACAAACACTAAAGTTTGCAGGTCCTTTTCAATTGCTTAGTATTCTTCATCTGCATGTTTCTTCCCCACTAGATCTCAGTAATTACAAGGTACACATAGATAAATCATACACCGTTAGATTCGTAATTGTCTGAAACCGTGGAATAATCTACAACTTTGATCTTAAAACTGGCAGGTCCTTTCCAGTCTCGTTTAGTATTCTCCATTTGTGCCCCTCCTTATCTCAGTAGCTACAAGTCCGACAGAGATGATCTATACACTAGTTCTGAAACTGTGATGAAAACTATGAATGTGACTCTGAAACTGGCAGGTCCTTTTCAACCGCTTAGCATTCTCCATTTGTGTCCCTACTAGATCTCAGTAGCCACGAATTCAACAGAGATAAGCCATACACCGTTGGATTAGTCATAGACACCGGTCGGAAATTCTATGACTTTGACTCTAAATAAAACTGGCAGAACCCGGAATTTCCTTAGTGATCTCATTTTTTTTCCCATGACTGACTTTTTTTTTATATATATATTTTATAAGGTAATTTGTATTGATACGAGGGCACTTTGGTTTTGTATATAATAAAATCATTACTTAGCGTATTATTATTATTATTATTATTACGAGAGAAAGTTAGCTCAGTAATGTGATATGACAAAAGAAATCAAGAAATATTATTTATGATTGTACAAATTAAAAACGTTTAACTACGGGTGTACAGGAAATATTTATGAAAATACAAATGGAATTGTAGGAATGCCTCAGACAGCTAAATCTTCGGCGAACGACTCACACGTCTGTAGCCGAAACACGGAACAAAGAGATCAGGAGATATGACGTTTAAGAGTGATCAACCTACAGTTCGTTTACGCTTCGCAACTCGAAAAGTGTGATATGGGCATGACTTGTAGAAAGAAAGGGAAATTTCCAAGGAATGACGTAGTCACATAGAAGGTGACGAGCTGATTCGAGTAAACTGGAAAGTTAGTCGAAATCCCGTCTTGATAGAGAAACGAGTAGCAGTCGGCCCAGATCCACTTCGAGTTGGGTAGCCAAGCGAATTCAGTCAGCAAGTAAGTGGTATGGTATTCTCTTTGATCGTTAACCGTCATGGCTGTTGATCTCTGATTGAACTTTAGTCGATTTATTGATTGTTTTCTACGAATTAATTGAATACTGATTTTTGGTTAAACTTTGAACCATATTACAACTGGATATACGATGAATTGTCTGATAACGTAAATTATGTTTTGTCATATCAATACTAGCGCAGTATTTATTAATACTAGCCGAAACATAGATTTCGCCTCTGAAACATTCCAATGTTAACTGAAAAAGGAAATTTCTATATTTCATTTATCGATTATTATTCCAATACCAAACTAGCAAGTAAGATGTTATCAGCGACTGAGATTTACCACTTGAGTCACACGAGTATAAATCTGAGCTGCGAACTGAACTGATCAAGTCAGCACCCATTCTTAAGCCCTTTTACCCTTCAATAGTTGGACGGTATTGAAGTGGGACGCTTACGAATGGATGGTGGGATCAGACCCCAGAACAAGTTGGAAAATACATCTTTCACAGACGATTGTGATTAATTCCTGTGACAGTGTAGTTTTCATCTAGACATTCTATGTTGGGTGCCGGACATCATAAATTAGAGTTATCAATTGACACTGAAGTATCTGGCATTAGCCCGTCACACTCAACAAGATGACATGTTGGAAGCGCCGGTTTTTTATGACATAGTTGTAGGCGACAGTTTGGTAAAAAGTATTAGATCAAATAATAATGATTTTTCTGGTAAGCAGAGCTTTAAATAACATTGTAATGCTGCGCTAAAATTTTGTCATAAAAGATAGTAACGATCCCAACATTATTTTAAGTAAATGTATCGTATTAGTACTGGAAACTTAAATCGTCCATGGTGGAGGTTAAATTGCCCCGACAATTAATTAAAGATTCGATCAAGTTGGAAGCTGTTTAAATCTGGTCGAGTTTTTTTTTTTTTTAAAAAAAAAATAAAGAGTACAAAACCTTGCTATACTAAATTAAACATGTAATGCCAAGGTCTACACGTAAAGATAATGAAAGTTGAGATTTTTCTTAGTTAGAATTGGATGAACTTTATGCTTTGTACAATATAACATTTCCGCACAGACAGGTTAAACATAGTTATAATACAAGGTCAAAGTCTAGAAATAGGAATATGGCATCGGACGAAGAAAAGTCACCTATACAAAACATCGTTAATGTTTACAGTTCCTCATATCCGATACCAAGGTTCAATGCCAAAACGGATGACATTGAACAATTTTTCAAGCAATTTGAAAACGCGAAAAAGCAACATCGTTGGACGGAAGACCAGGCAAAATAATTTTTACCAACCACTTGTGTGGGCAAAAGTCGCGATTGGGTACAATTACGAATCAAAAAGCTGGGACATGAAGCAAAACCATATGAAGAATTTAAAAAAGCATTTATACAGGCTTTTAGAAAAACAAAGGCTACAGCACACCCAGGCTTACGTTTGCGTCAGCGGGCACACAAGGAGAACGAACCGGTAAAGGACTGCGTATATGATATGATTGAACTAATGTGGATAATGCGGTATATGTGCTAATTGAACGTTTCAATCCGGATTTGTCTGAGGAACATGCATTAAGTTTTATCAAAAATAGGTTGCAACCATATTTTCTGGAGAAAGTAGGAATGAAGGAATTTGATTCAGTGGAGAATATGTTAAAGAAATTGGTTGCCATAGAAACATATCGGTATAATGTTGATCGTATTCAAAAGAAATTAAAGGTTCACAAAAGTACAAAACGTAAGTCGAAGAAATATTATAAAGGCAGAAAGAATGTGAATACGTCGTCAGATTCTTCTGATGATGAAGTAGCGTTACTCAGTCGACTTCCTTTTCTCCTCCTTCTTCCTCAGAAAACTCTGACTCAACAGGGAGTGCAGATTATTCTTCAGAAGAAGAAAGCGTGAGAAAACAGAAACGGAAGTACAAACGTAACAAAAACAAAGGAAAGCAATCTTCGCAAAGTACCAAACATAGTAAACGTAAAAATGAGGAAGTAGAAACGTTGGCTAGGAAAATGGAAAAGGTATCAATGCATGTAAATAGGTCAGATGAGTCATAATCCTCTGATCTGGAATTTAACTAAGAAAGTTGCAAAGTACAAAATTTAGAGGTAAAGGTCCAAATAAGAAAAAATAACAGAGGCAAACAGCAAAATAGTGACATTACCAGTAATAACTTTGCTAGCAATTCAAATAGTCATGAAAACCAAAATTTTAGAGGTTGTGGTAGTTACAGGTCCAGAGACCGATGTGGTAGGAATTACAACAATAATAACAGTGGTAATTACAATAATAGTGGTAACTACAATAAAAACAAAGGCGGAAATTACCGAGGAAATTACAAACAAAACCAAAATTGGCAAGCAAATAGAGGAAACTCTAGACCGTATGGCAACAATTATCAACAAGATGACAATAAGTACTGAATCGATTCGATTCCTAGCCAGGAAACGTGACATATTTCTCATGAATTCATAAGCTGTTTTCATCAAAATGAGTAGCTGTCAGTAATCAGCCATACAGGCCCAAGAAATAAGAAATCGAGGATTGCTTCGTTAGGTCCGATTCTGATATATCGTCGTCGGAACTGCAATACCCGCTATGTGGCAAAACACAAATTTTTCAGGAAGGCCAAAAAACCGGTTTCTGTTCTACAGTCTTGCATACAATTTACGTACTTTAAAGTTGTTATATCTCAAAAAGTAGAAGTTATTTTCACATGAATTTTTTCTACAGTATGCAGAGTACTCAGAACTATCAACTGGTGGAAAAACATGAAAAGTTAAAAAAAAATGCCACAAAGGGGGTATTGCAGTTCCGACGACGATATGTTATCTTCTGCGTTCATGTAGGCCTCCAAACGGACACTGGAATAGTTCCTTAAAATTAAGATCGGTGGTATCATTGTCTTCCTCTTTTCGCAAAGAAAGATAACGGATATATGGTTAAATACTGACATTTCAGATCTGAAATTCATTTAAAAACTGATGCCAAAACTCGGATGGTCTGATTCAATTTTGAATATTGGATTTCATATTCAAATGCGGATTCAGATTTTAGTACTGGGTTCGGGTATCGGATTTGGATCCGAACTGCAAATATTGATCTAACGAATTGTCGTGGACGAGCTGCTGAGTTCTAGGGATCGGACTACAGTTTTTGGTAAAGTGAGCTCCAAACCACTTCGTTGAATGGACCCCAGAAGGAATTGAACCCATGACGCGCACTAACTTTGAACACCCCGAGGTGTTGCCGACAGTGTTGGATTAAGCTAGCTGGGGCCCTTGTTACCTATTCTTTGTGCAGGGCCGTCTAAACGTCATTATCGACTCATGGGCAAAGCAAATGGGGCTTGTACCTGTACAGACCCCCATGGAAGCGGTAAATAAAATTGGATCGCTAGCAAATTTGTAAAATAAACATTAATTTTTTAAACTTTTCTCTAAATGATATGTTTCACCACAAGCGCCTACATAAACCTTAATACTGTCTCAAAGTGTCTCATTTATCAGTTAATACGAATCCGATTAAATATTTTACAAAATATAGAAAGTTATGGCCTAAGCCTAATGAAAACTTCGCATCGTGCCACATACATCTTCATCCCAACACGAATTGGTCACTCCTAAGTTTCTCAGTTTTATACACTATTGCACTAAACCAAGATTTCTCAAACTATGGAACCTTACCCGTATTGGTGCGTGAACCTTTGAATACTGGTACGACAGCTTGGTGAAAAAATAAACAGGTTCGATGGTTCGATGTAAAGGTATTTCAGTGTATGAAAGTGTTGATTTAAAATACTTGTTATGTTCAAATTCAATTTGTGTATCATCATAAAGAGAAAAAATATAGTACAGTAATTGTTTTTATTGAGCGAAGTAGTCTATAACTTCTTTTAGTCTAAAATGTATAGGAGTACCGTGCGTATTACTCGAAGGATTAAAATTTCGCGTACCGCTAAAGGATGTAAAGTAGGGTATAACTAGCATTAAGGCTTGTGTGTCTGAGTTTTAATTAATAATAAACGATAGCCATGCTATAGCTAAGCATGATTTAAATTAAGACTTATATTTGACACTCAACAAGTTTGCTGTCTATTTTCCTTCTTGGTTGGTAGTTTCCGAAAGTGAAATTTTAATTGGAAGAATTTTCCATCATAGAAAACTTGACTGGTGTCAATGTTCATGGCAGGGGGATGGGGTGGTATTCGTCTTAATACATAGAAGTGAACTTTTAATTAGAACTGGTCTGTGATTGGTGAAGAGAAGGAGCCTAAAACTAACTTTTAGTTGGAACTGTTTTGTTATTGGTGTATATAAGTGAACAGCAAATTACGTAAACTGTTATGTTACTCCGAAATGTTTTTTGTTTTAGTATAGTTTAGTGATAGTCGTGCAAGGTTCCCACTTATTTGTCTAAATCGAATTCCCTGGCTTTTCCAGATTACTATTCAAAGATTCAGGGATAATTCAGAACGATTGAACTTGGAAAAGGCTTTATTTAAGATTTCGAAGTTCAGCCTATAGCAACTCTGCCACCCGCATGATCAAGTGGCGGAGCAGCTTCAGAATGGTAAATAAAGTAGGCCTATATATATTTATTTTAAACTGGTCTATTCAAAAGTTCGGGAGAATAATCAATATCATAATTAGACATGTTACATGACCGTTTATGTGTCGATAACTGGCATATTTTGTACTCAAGGAAGTTATCATGGGATCTTAATCTAAAAATCACAAAGTAATTTATCTGATATAAAAAAATAGAACTCTTCCAAAATAACTTGATGCGAGCTTAATCTCTTTACAAATATTCATCCACATATGGGTAATATAAATTAATGACAAGTTAGTATTGTAACCACTGAAGTGGCTTTTCGAATTGAATGAAGATGTAAGACTACGGATCTAAAATGTGACAGAATACCCAAAATATGTCACCTTCCATATTATTCTTACAATACTAGTGGTGATTTTTTAAAAAAATGTAGCAACTATCAGTGATGCCTGAGGAATCTTATGTGCACAGAAAACTCAATGCATAGAAGGAACTCAATGGTACAGGCCCCTCTTGGCACACAAAGGATTTGGGTTCAGTTCTCGGACATGCATAGCATTCAATAAGTCTACCAGTTTTTCCAAGTTATGTTCACACTAAGAAGTTACTGTGAATAATACAGTTCTGTTTCTTAACGAGGAAGTCTACCCCCTTCCACTTTTACTCGTTAACAAAAGTGACATCTGTACGGAGTAAGTCGGAACTATGGTGTACTCCAGTTATGAACGGATCACTCCTTTGCAAGCAGCGAGCGGAAGAATTGCGCCAACTAATGTAATCCCAAACGAAATCTTGATTGATATTTAAGAATCGCATTCCCATTACAAAATAAATCCATTTATAAGTATGTGGAAAGCATGCAAGTTTTCTGTACTTATACGATACTGTATGACACATTATAGTAAATTCAACGTTAATTTTAGCGATTTTGTGGAAGTTGACGAACCAACCACACTCCACAGCATATTGTGTGTACATATTATTTATCTGTGGTCAGTATGTTCCGCGTTTGTTTAACAATATTAAATATCCACGTCTTCATTCAGTGCTGATTTGATACAGAAACGGAAAGAAGCGAAAATATTTACGCTCAAAAATTCTTACTATAGACCCTATCGAGGCAGTTCAAACACGTTGCCAAATTTAATTTGCTGAGAACACACTTCACCTATCCCGACTTCGGTGTCAGAAATACGTGGCGGTAGATGAGGAGAAGGGGAATGGCGTTTGACAGCCTTGAGGAAGAAGGAAGGAGATGGATGACATGCTGAATTGCTGATACACAAGCACGTATTTAGTCAACTCCCGCATTGTAAAGGAAAATAGGTACCTGACCGCCTCGCCTTGTGTTTACTTAGGACATGTCTAATTTCTTATCGTTCTTTCGCATTCTAGAAAACTTTTTTTTTTTCATTTTTAATCTACACGAATATGTTTTCAAGTGAATCTTAGACGTAGGAAGCTTTGCTCCGATTGCGATCTCTACCTCCACCCTATCAGGCCTCATTATAGTTTTTTCTGCCTTATCTGATAAAATACTCCGCTTTCAAATAATAATAATAATAATAATAATAATAATAAACAAGTGAGGCGGAGGGATGTAATATGCTACCGCCAGGCTTCAGCAGCGAGCATCCTATTTGGATGATCAATGTTCCGTTGGAAAAATTACGGCGAGACCTTTCCAAAGACACATCAACCAGCCTCCTACTTTCCTAGCCCTAGTATTTCCTGAGATAAAAATTGTCCCCTCCGTAATCTCGGTACCCGCCCATGAGATCTGAATTTTCTATATGGTTTGAACTCATATCGCCGAGACCTTTCCAACAATACCTGAACCACCTTCCTAGCGCTAGTAGTTCCTAAGTTATATATTGCTCCTCCATCTACGGACCCTCACTGCAATATGTATTATCTATACGGGTTTGAACTAGTCTGGCCGAGACATTTCCAACAACACCTCAACGGATTATCCTAGCACTGGTAGTCCCTGAACTGAAACTTGTCGACAGACGAACGGAGAGAGCGGTTATACAAGGCTCCACAACACCTGTAGCCTAAAAACGAAATAAAGCAAAAATTCTGGCGTATATTTCAACAACGATTTCTAATAAAAATCAAAGTTCAAGATACGGAGAAAAAAAAAGAGAGAGAGAAACAGAAAACTATGTTTGCTGAAAGAAACCACCACTAGATTTTGAAGTAGACTCTTGTTAACTGATATCAGAAAACAGAAGGAAAAACGTTTTTCAACCTATCGGCAGTGCTCAAGTGATATATATGCACATATATACAGTATATATATAAAAACTTTGGTAAACTTTATTTTGTATGGGTCATTCTAGTAGCTTTTGACTTCGATTATCCATCACGTTCTAGTTAAAATCCGCAATTATACCCTTACCTCTTCTAATCCACTTGCAGCACTGCACATCCCTTATTTTTTCTTTAGCATAACATTGTACTTGTTCTGTAGGCTATTTTATTTTGTTAATTCCTTGCATTATTTACCTGTGTATACCGATATCTGCGACGCTGAATCCAGATGTTCAAAATTCGGATCGAGATCTCGGTCAATATAGATTCCTAACTGGAATTCCTAATAATTATTTTTTCACGATATATACTGTCAACGACCATATCCTCGTCATCATTCAGCCGTTTTCTATCCACTGCTGGATGAACTCCTCTCCCCCTTTCCCCCCCACATATTACGATCTGCTGCCATGTAGCTCCTGAAAAACGCTTGATTTCGTCTACCCATCTTGCATTTGGACGTCGTCTCGGTCGTTTCTTTTCTCTAGGAATCCAATGTAGTATATTCGTCGTCTACCTTCCATCTGTTCGTCTAGGTATGTGACCGCCCCATCTTCTTCGCAGTCTTGATTGTATCTTCTACCTTTGTTTGTGCGCGAATAAATTCATGTCTTCCTGTCCCTCCTGGTTATTCCTAACATACATCTCTCCATTGCTCTTTGTGTGACTCAATCTTTGAGTCGTTTCCGTATTCAGTGCCCAAGTTTCACAGTCGTACATCATTACAGGTATGTTATATTGATTATAAACTTTACGCTTCAGACTCATTGGTAGTTTGCTTTTGAAAATAAAGTGTAGTCTTCTAAACCAACTCCATGCCATTATACATCGTCTGTTTATTTCGTAAGTCAACTTCGCATTTGAAGTTTTGAGCTGGCCCATGTAAACATACTCATCAACTATGCCTATTGTCTCTCCGTTAATCTTTATTACCTCCTTTGCACCATGCTGATTGTATATGACTTTTTTGTTTTATTTAAATCCATTTTGAGGCCTGTTTTCGAACTATCATTACACAGCTCTTCCATTCTAGTTTGTAGTTCTTCTGTACTAAGCAAACAGAACTATATCGTCAGCGAATCGTAGGTGATGAAGATATTTGTCATTGATCTTTATTTCAACTTCATCCCAGTTTAAATTTTGGAACATACTTTCCAGAACAGTTGGAAACAGTTTTGGAGAAATTGAATCTCCTTGCCTTACCCCTTTTCCAACTTTAAATTTTTCACTTTCTTGATGTAGTCTAATGACAAATGTAGCAGTCGAATAAATGTTTCGCAGTAGCTTGATGTATGCATTTTCGATACCTTGATGTTCAAGAGATTTAAGTACTGCTGACAACGAGACCGAATCGAAAGTTTTTTCAAAATCTATGAACGCTCGACATAGTGGAAGTTCATATTCATTAGTCCTTTCCATAACTTCATTCATTGTTTGTACGTGGTCCAGTGTGCTAAATCCACGACGAAATCCGGCTTGTTCCCTTCCCTGGTTAAAATCTAAGTCTCGTTCAATACGATTCAAAATAACTTTGGTGAACATTTTGTATAGAACTGACAGTAGACTAATTGATCTCTAGTTTTCGACGCGTTCTTTGTCCCCTTTATTGTAAAACAAAATGATAAAATCATTATTCCAACCTGACGGTACTTCTCTCTTGCTAAGGCACATTGAGAATAATTTCGCAGGTTCCTCTTTCATCTTTTCACCTCCCCATTTAAACATCTCTACTGTGAGTCCATCTTCCCCTGGCGATTTTCCATTCTTTATCCCTCAAAGTACTTTATCCACTTCTTCCTTCATTACGTCTGGAACATCTACATCATTTTCTTCGGAATCTTCTTTTCCTAGTTCTTCTTCGGAGTAATATAATTCTCTGTAGAAATTTTCAAATGTTATTATAATATCTTCTTTATTTCGTGTTAGGGTCCCGTCTGGTCTCGTAACTGCAATTATTTGCTTTTTCCCTATCATGAGCTGCTGTTTCGCTTTCTTCAAACTCTTGTTTTCCTCGATTGTATTTCTAACAAGATTTTCGTTATATCTTCGTACATCCTCTCTTATTTTCTTTCTTACGGTTTTATTTAGTTCTGTGTACTCAATCCTCTTTCTGCAATTTTCCTCTTCTTTCATTTCCCTTCTTTTCTTCATCAAGATTTTAGTTTCTTCTGAGATTTTGCTCTCTTTTTATCTTTTGGGCGCCTGCTATTTCCTTGGCTGTCTCTCTTACTATCTCAGTCAGCATTTTATTTCTGCTATTAATGTCTTCTTTATCTTCTAACTCTTCCAAGGCGCTGAATCGGTTGCTTAGTTCTATCTCGAATGACTGTCTGTGTCTCCCTAGATTTTCCAGATCTAAGAGTGGAGGTTTTCCACTGATAAGCTTCTTTCTCTCAAGTCTAGTATTTATAGTTTCAGCTTAGATCTTACCATATCTTACCATCCTATGAACACTTGAAATTTTGAAACTGTTCAGAACAGATACGTCTTGCAGATTTTCCCTTTTGTTCGATAAAACGTAGTCTATTTCGTTTTTAGTCCCATTTGGGCCTTTCCATGTCCACTTCCTGTGGGGCGGTTTCTTGAAAAAATGTATAGGAAATGAGCAGTCTGTTGACTTCTGAACATCAAGGCGGCGAAAGTTACTGCGAACATACATCAAGTTACTGCGAAACATTTACTCGATCTGTCATTAGAGTACATCAAGAAAGCAAAAAATTTAAAGTTGGAAAAGGGGTGTAAGGCACGGAGATTCAATTTCTCCTTTCTATACAGCTATCCCCTATTTCTATACAGCTCTTAACATCTACTGTACATACAAAAGGGATACTTTTGAAAACCCCAGGATTTTTTTTTTTACTTAGCCAAATCGCATTAAAAAAAACAAATCCGGGACAATCTGCGTTTTCATGGATGTAAGGTAATCAACCTGACACATAAACAGTGCGAGTGAAAAATAACAATTGACCATGTATTGATAGTATAATATTGTCAAAGTTCAATGTTATTTCAACGTTTACAGTATAAATAATGCAACTTCAAATAATCAAAACCAGACAGCAACTACATTTTTATTTGCCTACGCGCTGTCATTCAAGTGGACGTGATAACATGTGAATTTGATACTGTGAGCAAGAAGGGTTGCTGTATCGTCCCAGCGCTGCCATTGTATGTGTAAATTTGACACAAGTAAAATTTTCTATCGTAGATGACAGCAGGAGTAGGAGAACACGTTACTCTGTCTTCTAACCTGGTATCACGTGACCTTCACTGAACTTCACGTCATTCACCGAATCAGTGCTCTGAAAAGCTTTGCTATGCCTTTTCATTGATTGGCTCGAGCGCTGTTGTCACCCCCGCACATCAGAAAGATGGGAGGTAGTTTGCAGTTTGCACAAAAGAGAAACCTCTAAGAACAAAGTCTAACAAAAGGAAAAGACTTTCACGGTTTCCACGGTTTGTGGATGGGATGAGATGAGACTCGAGAGATCCAAGAACCTTGGTCGTTGGAGGAGGTGTGTCACCAATTTTTAGTTGTCACCGTCCGGACCGCTGCCACTTTGTTTGCATTCGGCGCTAATGACAAATATTGTCTGGGTTAGTTCAATATATTTCTTGGAAATTGAAACAAGAATTTTATGCTAGAATGAAGAAGGGACTGGGATGGATTGGTTATATAACTACATAGAGTCTATTCTTAACTCTATGGGAAACCACTACTCAACTTTTGCTTGAAAGTTAATTTGACAACATGAGTCTAGCGGGATAGAACATAAGGGAAAGAAAGAGGGAAAGAGTGTGTTCGTGTACTTGAGTGGGTATTGGAACACATTACTGAATAATTGTTTCATGGGTTCGATTTATTTTTTAACTGATGTGAGTAGAAAAGTCAATAAAATTATTGACGATGGTTTGTCTTCTGCGGTCTACCTGGAGTCATGTACGTGTATATAGTATATACAGTGTTCGATTTGTAGCGGGGCATAACTGGAATTTCCCCCTCTCTGCAAATTCCACCCCAGGTTCTGTTTTCCTAAATGTACCCGATTCGTGTGCTTCCAATAACCTTGGTGTGGAATGCATCAGGAAAACAAGAGAGGCACAGTACTGACGCGACAAACAGCTGAGTAGCGTAGTAGGTCATCTGGAAGTTACGAACGGTAAACATGCATGACCTCCGCCTTTTTCTACGTGGCAAAGGACGTAATATTTTAATTGTGTTCAAACTCCTGAACTTATAACTAAATATACTTGGTATTTTTAACAATGTGTGGATGCCAGACCAAAAAAACTGTGCCTCTTCTGCTGCAAACCAGTCATCAAGCCATTTTCGTACGTTTTCGTAAGATGTGAAGCGCTGGTCAGCAAGTGCGTGTCCCATGGATGCAAATAAGTGAAAATCGGAAGGCGCCAAGTCAGGCGAGTAAGCCGCATGCGGAAGGATTTCCCAGCCAAACGTCGTAATCGTTTCCTTAACCGGTTTTGATATGTGGGAGGGTGCATTATCGTGAAGCACAATCACCTTATGTTGTCTCTGGTCATATTCTGGTCGTTTTTCTCGCAAAGCTTGATGTAAATCGCTCATTTGTTGTCGGTAACGTTGGGTATTAATGGTTTCGCCACGTTTCAGCAGTTCATAATAGATCACTCCCTTCTAAGCCCACCAAACACAAAGCATTGTCTTCCGTCCATAGCGATTTGGTCTTGCAGTCGATGTCGCCGGTTCTCCTGGAGTTACCCATGATCTTTTACACTTAGGATTCTCGAAATAGATCCACTTTTCGTCACCAGTCACAATTCGATGGAGAAATGATTTCATTTTGTACCTGGTGAGCAGAATTTCGCAAGTGGTTTTTCGGTTTTCCTGCTGTCGTTCAGTCAATGCATGTGGAACCCATTTTCCCACCTTCTGAATCTTGCCCATGGCTTTTAAATGTATGGAAACTGCTTCTCGTGTCACATTTAATTGATCCGCGAGTTGTTGTTGCGTTTGAGCTTCATCCTCATCCAACAAAGCTTGCAATTCGCTGTCTGCAAACTTTTTCGGTGGTCTTCCACGTTCTTAGTTTCTCACGTCGAAATTGCCACTTTATTTTTTTTTAAACCATTCATAATACTGTGACTTACCAAGAGCATGATCACCGTAAGCTTCGTCAAGCATGCGATGCGATTCTGGAACAGTTTTCTTCAAATGGTAACAAAAAATCAATGTTATCCGCAAATCGTAGTTTGTAGGTACAAATTGCGCCATGTTCAACGCTATTAAACACTACACTATGACATGAAACCTGTCTGGTTGTGAGTTACAAATCGTTATCAGCAGTCGAAACAAGCAAGTGGAGCCAATGACGCAGTTTTACGGTAACCACAGTTACAGCTAACGCCGTCTATGCACAAATTCCGGTTTCATATTTACACACCTGGTAAAAGCATTAAAATCACTTAAAACTCTGAAAAATAAACTCACTTCTCGAGGAATCTCACAAATTATACTATTAATTAATTCAAACTACAGGAACAAGACCAGTCACCCGGGTCAATTGGGTCAAGCTTAGATCGTAGGTCACAGAGCTTAGTCATTTGGGTCAAGACCGGGTCCCCAGTCATTCGGGTCTAGACCAGGCAAAACCTGAGCAAATACGTATTACTTGACTTATACTCTCCGAATTACTTGTAAGAGGTGCTGAACTAAATTTATTGTATTAGCAATTTAATATTTTCAAAACTTAGGATAGCTTGATTTTATAAACATTTTTAATAATTTTTACATGTAAGAAAAATAGTTATTTATTATTATTAATATTATTTTGAATTTTAGGACGACTGAAAGTGAATCAACGCCCCAGAATGATAATTATAATACCTATGTGATAGATCAGATATCCAATGAAAGAAATCAAAATTTGAATGAAAGAAAAGAAGCATCCAACGAAAGAGAACAAATAAAAAACAGCAAGGCAAACTAAACAAAAATATTTCAATCTGTTACCTTTGGAACAATATATATTCCTTGCATGTACATAATGCGAAGGTCGCGGGTTCGAATCCCGCCAGGGGCATGGATGTTTGTTGATCTTAACTATCAGGGCCTTCGAATTATAATCGTGACGGTCCGAAGTCGAAAGTTACTAGACTGGACCATACAAAAATAAAGTGTACATTTTTTTTCGGAATAAGGCGAGGGAATTATGAGCAACGAAACAAAGCGCTTGTGCTCCTTAGCGGTTGTCTGTCCCAAATCCTCTTTTCAGTCGGATACTTTGAATCTAGGGACTAACCGAAAAACTGAGAACATTAGCCAACACTGGTAATTCAATTTCGAAATTAATGTTTTCTGCGAATTTAAGTAAAGGTAGTTCCCTGTTGAACACAAACGAAGCTTCTCATGATACAAGAAAAGTATTCAGGAAGGAATCGACCTGGTCTTGTTCAAGATACCATTTCCGCATTTGCCTGGTGTGACCGAAGAAAGTTAGGAAAAATATGTCAGAATGGAATGAGATATCGAACCCGGGCTTTCGCGACTACACGGCAAGCCCTTTATCGACTGCTCTACTTCGTCTTTACATTCTTTACACGCGGTAGAAACTCGAATTTGATTGTATTTGTGGCCCTAAGCATATAGGCACGGATCGGAATAGGGAAAGAGAAGGAGTCGGCCATGGCCTAATTTGAAGGTATCATCCCGGCATTTAATAGGTGCGCAGAGCTGAAACTGGGTGACCCGATATAACCCAATTGACTATGAATTTCGGCGACGTATATCTCGTGCTCTGGAGATAATATCCCCAGTCCTGGTCACCCCTGAAAGAAAAACTGTTCAAACATAAGGAAATAATTATAAAGTCTGAACTGTACTCCGGGTCACTGGATCCAAATTGGATCACTGGGTCAGGTCAGTTATGAAGTTAAGACCCGGTCCCAAACTTGACCAGGTGACTCGTTTCAGCTCTACCAGTGTGACTGAAGAAAAACCTCTCTCAGGATGGTCGGTCGATGGAACTGAACCCTGAAGCTCCCGAATGCGAAGCCAACTCTACCATAGAAACCCGAAATTAACCATTTGCCTCCACACGAACACTGCACATTTTCGTTTTTTTCTTTTAATAGCAATTTATGACTTAAATATTAAAATTTCTGATAACTAACTTCTTCTCAAGTAGGAGCAAAAGGAGGGGAGAGATTAGGAGCAACAGAGAGTGGAAATATGATGACCTCGGAAGTACAATGGAGGGAGGAGCGATACTGGGAGAAAAACTGATAATTTTTCCCACGATTTCAGAATATGGCGAAACCAACGATGTATCGTTCATCTCTCTGTGTGACTTGCAGTTATTGAGATCTATGGGGGACAAAGAAACATACAGATGGAGAACACTAAACGATTCAAACGGACCTGCCGTTTTAGAGAGTCACTGATAATTGTCCCCACCGTTTGAGACCATGACGAATCCAACGGTGTATGGTTCATTTCTGTCGGACTTGTAGTTCCTGAAATCTAGGAGGGGCACAAATGGAGAATGCTAAGCGATTCAAAAAAAACCTGCCAGTTGTAGAGCCAAACTGATAATTTCCCCCACCATCTCAGACCATTACGAATCCAACGATGTATCGTTCATCTAGTGGGGGACAAACATACTACTGTGAAGATACATAGGAAAAAATGAGTGAAAAGGTTCTTTCAGTTTTAGAGTCAAAGTCATAATTTTCCCCACCGTTTGAAATCCTGACGAATCCAACGGAATGAGGAGTCAACTCTGTCGGACTTGTAGTTGCTGAGTTCTAAGGGGGGGGGGGGGGGGAGTAGACAGACAGGACAAACCCTATATCTTCCGTTCACTGACGTTCATACGCGTGCTCTAATATGTGCAAGGATGAAAAAGAGTAGACTGCCTTTTATTTCTCCCGCTTGCTTCTCTCTGCTATCTATTTCAGCAGTCACTACTCAAATTCTTTTCCGAACCAGTATGTTCTTTCAGCTTGACACAACTCAAGATAAAAAGAAGTATTAGACCCCTCCCTGTCTGCTTCTCCCTCCAGTCCAGCAAGCTGCCCATTATTCGCCTCGTGATTACGAAACCACACGAGACAACAAGCGGTCTTGAGTAGTTCGCTCGGAAACAAAGAGCTGGCAACAGCGTAGAGTCGCTCTCTCCCTTTCTCGCCTTTAAATTTGGCGCTCTACTCTGGTAGCAGACGATTCACGGATTATTCCATATTCATCCGCGAGACAGTCATCGTCTTTACATGCTTGGCCCCTAGGTGGCAATACCGTACATAGTCGCATGAAAAATCTCACGATTAGTTTACAATTACTGTAATTTTAAATACAAATAAGAACCGACAGTGTCAAGAATGTTAGGTTTGTATTCGTAAAGAATTTATCTACCCACAATAAGTTGTATTTTCCTTATATTTCATGCACAGAAACGTGTAAAAGGTTTAATTTAACAGAAATGGTTTGGTTTTTTCGGCTCAGAAATATCTTCAATGTTATTTCTGTTCATATATATATATTAAAAAAAAATTTTTTTTGAACGTATAACGAGTTAAAACAACAGTAAAGAATAATTGAGTGAAAACAGGACTTAAAAATTTTACTTTACGAGGACACAGGATTAGTAAATAAAATACCATATAAATAAATGGAATAAAAATCCAAGATGGCGCGTGTGGCCAACACCCTTAATGGTGAAAGTTCTAATTCAATAGTCGCTCAAAATTAAGATTATGTGCAAATTGACTATTACAGCAATTGCTGTAGTCAGTGCTTTACGCAGAGTCCTTAGGGAGAAAAAGTCTCCCCTCAAAGTTTTGATTTTTCCCTCAAAAAGTTCTTTCTGAGATTTTCATAGTTTTATAACTACAACGTAAGGAATTAGAAATTGAAAAGTTTGTTACATTTATATTTATTACACTAAAACCTCGTTTATCCGGATGGGACCGGACTCGTTCCGGATAAACCAGATTTACAATTTTTTCATGTAATAAGCGCCTGCAAATACATAAATAGTTTACCATTATTATTGAGAAACATGATAAAATAAACTGTAAATATAGTAAAACACTGTACATTTATACTACGACAAAGTATTAATTATATGCGCTAATTTGTATACGATGTATTTTGAAAACAACAAAAAATTACTTTATATTTTTCGAAATTCGTTCCCGATAAACGATATTTCAGCGTATCTCAAAATTCTTTTGAAGAGCACAAATTCTCAAATTACCCACGTTTGATTACTTCTAAAGTTGTTCCGGTTTCTAACCCGTTCCAAACATAGCCAGAAGGTGGTTTCAAACAAAATGTAGCCGCAGATAGCAGTTTGTCTGCAGTGAGAATAAATGCGTTGTATTATATGGATCCTTTTAACCTTGAAATTTTGTTTTGCACAAGGTGAAAATAAATATTGCTGTGTTGTGTCTAAAACGAAAACTAACTCATCCATGATAGAACGATTAATTTCTATTCTGGGTTGTATCTGTAATAAATTAAGACAATGATGTTGTTGCTCTCAGAAGCTCCAAAGGAGTTAAGCTCACTTCAGGTGAAAAAAATTCAAAATTGGTACCAGAAGTCACCATCAATTGCCTCCCTTGAAACTTAAAAATAGGAAAGGTTTTGAGCCAATGACTTGTCATATGTGAGTAAAAGGTCCTTTCAACTATTTATCTACCTCCGCGTTTAGAGTTAGCACATAAAATTATTATTAAATGTCATGTGCATCGCGAATAATGACAAAATGATATAACCTACCTTCGCTCGCTCGCCATTATGCCAATTAATTTTGTGGAATTCATAACATGAAATTACGCCATTTGTAGTACTGCGTTTGGCGCCATGCTTGTATGTGTTGATTCCATAGCGGGCGTATTTATATAAAAATCATTAAAATTATTATGATTACCAAAAGCAAATATTTAAGTGGACAATTTTATGGATTTTGACCGTGAAAGCTCAGTTATGAAAAAAAAATAATCTATTTTTAAAAACCCTGGCTCAAGTTACAAGTCTTCACCTCTTTCAGGCACGTCTTATTATACACAGGCCTCCCAGCAGGACATTGAAAAATTATAGGACAGTTTGGTTTATAAAATAGGACAGTTTGGTTTATACAATAGAATATTATGCTCTGAAGCACAGAAAAAAAATAATATAAATGTATTGTAAGAAAATGCCACCCTTCACCCCAATGGGCAACTGGAAACAAGATTTAGATTAATACACAATAAGAGTATATATAACCTTTTACTTTTTAAACTTAGTAGACCTGCTGTATTGTTTTGGAGAAAATAAAACTGATTGAAATAAATGACTTGATTTACTGATTAAAAGAAAAATTCTTGTGGTCCGAGTTCCCCATGCCTTTCCCTCGATCCACCACTATTATACTTATACATTTTTACTTTTACATTTTAAAGGTACAATAATGAACTGTAAAACACTAGTACACGTGTTACTTTTGCGACACCTTTGTTGTGGCATTTTAAAGTCTTTTGGTTCCTGCCTCAATCAGGGCTTGGCAGCTGACACGTCATCCATGAGCCGATGCTTTATTGCTTTCTGAAGCCGAATGTTTCCCTCTGAAATTAATTTTTCAGCTTCACGAACTTCAACACACATGTTTTCCTCCACTCCTATTTTGGCACTCACTTTTGTCTTTTCTGCTTTATGCTCACTTTCTTGCTGTTCTGTTTTTGTTTCTTGTCCATATCTTCACGATACTTCTTATGTGCTTCTTTGTAGTACATTAACATTTCTTTAGTGATATTAACTTCATTTACATTTTTACCCACTGCGTCTTTAATCATTCGTAGCCCATTGATGGTTTCTTCATTCAGTCCTTGTCTCTCGGATGGCAACATGTTCTTATTTGTCGAGAAACCACGTTCAAAAGATGCCTGCCCGTGTGAAAGTGTTAACACTGCTTTCACAAGTTTAGTAATCGTTGGATACTTTGGTTTCCTTGTATTATTTTACAGCATCATTACTTGGTTGCAATACATGTCAACACTACAATCAACAAAAAAAGTAATCGTGTATATTCTGATCACTCATATAAATTCGCCACTCGTCTACAACCTTGTCAATTTCCTGACTGGTCAACAACTGAGGCAGACAAGACGCTAATCGTTTCAAAGATGACAATATCTTATCTTGCTCTTTCTTTGCATGTCTAACAGCAGGATGCAAAATCTGGCTGTTTCAAAATCCGGTTGTTTAGCGGCAGCCTTTGTTGAAGGTAACCTGTTACTGTTATGAAGAATTTCCTTGCATTTAATGTGAATAACCGTTGTTGCACTTTATCGACTTCTTTCAATGCCAACCGTGCGCCTTCACCGACATCAATTTTGTTATCTGGCAGTAGATTTTTTCTTCTTTCACTTTTATATTCAGAAGATCAGGTCCAGTTTTTTCATTGTACAGATCAAATATTACAAATCTTGCCATTATTTTTTGAAGTAGCTCAACTAATTCATCATGCAAAATGTGGATAAGTGGTTCCTGTTTTAGCATAATCACAAGGAATTTATCAAAGTGCCTACACTAATAAGAAAATGTAAGTATGCAAATGTAACAGGAGATCTCAAGTTCTGACGGATTCTCTTGTAGCGTTCTGACTGTAATGAAATTTAATTTTGCTCGGGAAGGAAATTCAAGAAATATTCTGCAAATTATATATACACTTCTAACAACTGTTATACAACATAAATTTCTGGTCATTTCCAGTTCATAAATGATAATTTCCAGGATTTTCACCATTTTTCTGCTTTCCATGACTTTTCCAGGACGTTTCCACGACACACTTTTATTTCCAGGTTTTCCAGGACGCGTGGGAACCCTGCATATTATGTACAGCAATATTGGAAGGTGTTGGGATATGTTGGTGAATATCAACGCACCTCAATGCCTAGCCAATAGTGCTGCACACACTGCTGAAAGAAAATGCTAACACAGCTTGCGTTATAAGAAACTGGAGCATGGAAAGGTTCCTCAGCTAAGCTTCATGGAGAAGAATAAGTACATAGTAAACAAAGAAAAAAAAAAGAGTGGACATAAGAGGATAGGAAAAAGCAAATTAAAAAAAAAATAATAGTGAGGATTAGTGACTAGTCCCTCAGAAAAAAAAAAAATGCTAAGACACATTTAGCATTTGCTAATATGTAGCAATTTAAATCATCACTGGAACTGCCCTTGGCTTGTATTTTTAATAATTCAATCACTGAAAAATACAGGAAATATAGGACAAGATTAAAATATAGGACAAAATATACACAAATTTCCAAAATATAGGAAAAAATAGGAAAATAGGACAGCTGGGAGCCCTGTATACAAGAAATGTCTGCTGTAACAAAATGAAGGTTTCAATCAAAATGTTCGGAAAAACAAAAATCCATACTTAATATTCCCTGACTTTTCTAGATGCCTGAAATTTTCCATGAAATTACTAGATTTTTCAGTTCCTTTCACTTGTAAGCAGAATTCCCTGACTTTTCAAAGTTTTCTAGATAACTGAGAATCATGCCTTACCAGCTACTAGTTCAGAATGCTGTAGTATTTTAGATTTTAATGCTAATTTCAACATCTTTTAATGTGTTATAAAGTGCGTTTCGATGTAGAGTTTGTTTTTACTTATGAACGCCGTATAATTAAATAAAGATTGTTTATTTATGAAATTTCCTGTTATGCTTTGTTTACATTTCTAACATCTTATTATGGTAAACGTTAACCGAGATCATTTTAGAAATATAAACTTAAGGTTACCTTTATGCGGGTTTCAAAAACTTTATTTGTATATGAGCCAGTCTAGTAACTTTGTACTTCGGCCCGTCACGATTCGCCTTTAGCTGTTAAAATCCATACCCATGCCAGGACTCGAACCCAGGACCTTCGAGCCGATGGCCTACCGCCGCAGATCGCTTGGTCACCCGACCGGCAACGCGGGTTTCAAATTTAACCAGCGTCTTCTTACGTTAGTAATCTAAACGCAAGTTACTTATTAGGCGCGGCTCATTTCGTGAGTTTATTTCTATCTTTATGGAAATATATAGCATCTTAGTGATAGCAGAATGATGGCAGAACTAATCTACAAAATGTTACGCTAGAATCAAATCATTTGTGTTAAGTATTTTATGATTTAAACCTCTACAGTACGGAAAAAGGAGATTCCTTACTCTATGTGTGTAGCCTGTTTCTTTACTAACAATGGCTGTACAATCACAACCACCAAGTTCCGTAGCGTAAAGGTAAGCTATTTTAATCGTAACAATCTTAGTATCTAAACAAAGAATTAGCAACACGACAATTAAAATTGGGGGCAATTTCCTTACTTTTTGTTATTTTTGTCTCGATGTCAAGGATAGCTTATGAATTATGTGATTTTTAAAACTACTAATTTCCATGCACAGTAAGGAACACCATGTCATTTATGATACTGAAGAAAAATAAAAGGTTATTTAAAAAAAAAATGTATTAAAATATAAATTCTAATAAACAACCAAATTGTATATTGGTAAATCAAAATTGTATATACTTGATGAAATATGTAACGGTGGTAGGAGTATTTTGCTTGGTTCCACTAATGGCTCGAATAAAATATTTATCACACCTGGCATTAAATATTTTCTTAGAGACCATTCGTTCATTTCATAATGCTATGACTTAGCTTTTCCACTCACAAAGGAAGCAGTAATACTTCGTATAACAGCGCTGGAGAAAAATTTACATACCGATCACTTTCAAATCAGCACATATATTCCATTTGTGTGCGTGCATCAGAGAAGCCTGTGTCTTCTAAACACGAACCAATCAAACAAAATGAAGACCATTTTCGTATTCAGCGACATGGAATTACCAAAGAAATGATAGTTCCACCAAAGATACATTTTAGTTTTTGACCAATAAATATGTTCTTCATGACATCTTTATTTGTGATCCCGTTACAGTTAAAAAAAAATATGTAGGCCTATTATGTCTTTATAGACACTATTTTACTATTTCTTAGTTACTATTTTATTCAAATACAAGTAAACTTTACATTTTAAAGCATTTTCAGTGTCTATAATTTTTGTTAACTAGATAGGGCGTTTCGATGTAAAGATTAAATTTTTTACACCAAGATATCCTAACACCGAAACATCCGTGCACCGAAATGACCGGCACCCATTGAAAATTAACTCTGAAGCAAAAGACTCAATGGGCCACGTTTCTAACTATCCCAGTATTAACGCGGAGGCGTTTACAGATAAAGAATTCTGTTCTCCATCTCCTTGTACAATCGGTGGCCCGCCACCTAAATGAAAATATTGTTGACAAGTTTGGAATTTGATAGAGATTTTAATGATTGCCCGAGGCAGCGAAATTCGCGGTAGTGAATGTAGACAGGTTTGGGAATACAGGGTTGGAATTTTATTTTACACATCCATATTTTATGAATGTGGCCCACCCTGCAGGAATTAACATGTTGTAACAATAGTTTCGGTGTTTGAAATCGAGTCGAAGTTTATGAGCAAGAATGAGTGCGTCAAATTGAACGAATCTTGAACATGTATATATGATAGAATCACAGTCACAATCAGAATCGGATGTACTATGATGAGACTTTTTGGCCGGTGGTGACTGATGTGACGTAAAACTGGCCATCTGGATCTGAAATACGTGGGGGAACGGTCTCTGCTTCGTGGATGTTTCGATGTTGTGCCAAGTGGAGTAAGTTCTGGTGCTGTAACGGATGTTGTTTGCTACATTACAGAAGGCATTCAATGTTTTCCGGATGTTTGCTTGATCTGCTTAGTGCTTTTCAGCATGATAAATAACATATTAGAATGAGACGATGGCGAGATGATCATTTACTATGCAATGACTGTTGAAAAAATCTCGGATTAACTCAGACCCTCCGACACTGAGACGTGCCGTCAATCCTATAAGTATTGATCTCTATCCCGTTTATTTAAACCATTGGATGAAATATCATACAAAATTATATTAAAATTTTATTGAGTTACAATTTTGTAACAATGATTACATGTGTTGTTTATACAAAGGATAACATATTCTGCATTATACACATTTAAAATTATATAGTACAAAAGATTACAATAAAATGTTAGAGAAATATAAGTTCAGTAAGAATAAATGTGTTTTAAATGAAATTAAGTGTCTATCAGCACCACCTCTAGGTGTTCTTCCGATAGGCTTCTGGACTAATTTGTAATGCAGTTGGACTCCTGGCTAAACGCCGCACAGTGGCCAAAATATGTAATCTAGGTGGACAAAACTCAATTTTCATATTTACGTAAATTGTGGTGGGCCAAACGGAACTTTAAACCGAATGCTCTGAAGTTACTGAATCCATAAAAATAGCCGCCTGTAGCTTCCTGGAAGGTAGGTTTTTTTTTAGGTTGAAATTGACATAAAAGCAAGTAAACAGTTAGTCCTTATGTTAATACCGCTGATGACTTCAAGAAGATAGTGTAATATCTGGGTCCATTATTTGTGGTAAGATATATATGAGTTAACATACTGATATGAACTCTTATATGGTTTCGTACAACAATCCATCCTTACAATGTTGTTGCTGAAAATTACATAATATAAAACGTCCCAATTAAGGAACTGAAATTTGTGAAATTCTAACTTTCTCTAAGCCTACAGTTTTCTTGCTGCGTTCTTCCACCTTCATTTAGTTTCTGTAAAATTAAGCATACAACAGTGCACTGAATGAAAACAAAAATGTTCCTGCCCGAACTTGCCCGCCAATGTGTTTATTCCTTTTTTCTTTCAGTGATGTGTTCTATACTTCGTAGAAGCCTGTACATTACATTATCTTTTGCAGACCAGCAAGTAAGAGACTGGGACTGTTTTGATGATGAAATATTAGTACTATTCGAAGGCACAGAATCTGATTTCAAGAAAGTCATCTGTGTTCCATCTAATAATCCTTTAATCTGCGAAACATGAACCTGCGTTTCTGAATGACCAATGAGATATGGTTGCATGAACGGAACCAGGATGGAAAGCAAATAAAAATGTTTGCATATATCCTCACATATTTTAACATTCAAGATCTAGATCCAGAATCAGAAGCCGCTATCAGGAATTTTAGCTATAAATTGTCGCCAAGGTGGACAGAAAGCAGTCAAACGAAGGAAAGGTTTTTGACGATGGTTGAGAGATTTCCAAACATATAGTCATACCTACTCTACAAACTACCGAAAATCCTTTGAAGAAGGAAGTGCAAAATCCAAAATAGTACCACCAACAGCTTATAAACAAGATTTCATTACTTAGCACTAAAAACAGTAGTTCACACACTATCTCAGCATTATTTCTACACTGTATCACATAATTCACACAATGACAGCAGTATTTAAAAATAATTAGTGAACACTGTACTAAATGAGGGTTCTGAACACATTCTTGCTTTTTATATACACTACACTTTTTTTACTTTTCTCTCTTCTTTTTTGTTTTTGCTGCACAGAAGTATTGCATAGTTCTTTTCCTTTTTTCAACTTCCTTTTGCTAGTTTCTAACATTTTGCAAAGCTGAAGTACTTTCCTCCACTTTCTTACAAGCTGCCTCTAGCATAGTCTGGCCTGTCTGCACACCCTTTATATTCTTTTTCTTCAACGAGTCCTTGATTCTTGCATTGACTTCTTCTAATAAATTCATGTACACATTCATATTTATTACCACTTCCTCTTGTTGTTTTTGCTGTGATTTCTCTTTCCTTATGGCTTCTTTAGTTTCCCGTGTCTTCTGTCCAAACTCTCTCCGCTTTTTCTCCAAATCTTCTTTCACTTTCTTTCTGGTTTCTTCTTCTTGTTCTTTCTTTTTCTTTAACTCAGTCTCCATTCTTTTCTCCTCTTCTAATCTATGTAAGTAAGATCTATGAGCATTTGATACCTTTTTCAAGAAATCTTTGGTAATAGGAACTTCATGAACCTTATTACCATGCAGTTTCAAACCATCTTTAACTGTAAGGCACTAACCATTTGCTGTGAGAGTTTAATTCTTGTATCTGACAGGAAATTTGAAGTTTGAGAAAAGCCTCGTTCTACATCAGCATTACCGTGAGGTATAATTAAAACAGCTTTTACAAGGGCCATTAATGTGGGATATTTTGTTTGGCCCTGATTATTTTTCAGCGAGAAAATTCTACCCTAGTACTCATTTACCCTCTTCTAGACCACATCACCACCAACCTCAGAACAGGACCAATCTTGAAGAACATTTTCACATTGAAAATTCGCCATTCATTTGCAACATCATCAACATCCACAGATGAAACAAGAGGAACGCTCTGAGCAAGTTCTTTTACTGCCTCTAACGACCAAATTTCATACCTGGCGACTGGTTTGAGGCACCCAACAGACTTCAAAACTATTATTTAAAGGTAACTTTTTGAAGAGCTTCTCCAACAACCTGCGATAAAACTTCCAAATTCCTATATATAATTCCTTCTGAATGTGTTTTCTCAGTTTCGTCAACATTTTACGTGTTTCAGAACCTATTTTCAAGTCAGTATCACTTAATTTAGTATCAATGCCAGGAAGCTCAGGAGTCTTAGATCAGTAATTTCTTTGGCATTCAATTTATCAGGTTTTACAAGCAGGAGTCAAAGAGTTATAAGCAAAGTTTTCAAATGATCATACAGAATATGTATCTGAGGTGCTTCACGTTGAAAAATTTCCAAAAATCTATTAAAAACTTTACTTATGGCCAAAAGAAAGTTGATTTTTGTCAGGGTAGTATTTGGGATATTCAAACACTTTACAATTCTTTTGTACCTACATTTTGTGGAGAGATTTTTGTCCTTTTTAGGGAGTTCTTGAAGGAAATAATGTTTCAAAACAGGCAACTGATCTTTAACTCTCTCGAGAGCAGGACCTAATGTCAACCACCTACATTCCACATGCTTTAGAAACTTTAGCTGATCGAACCCAAGTGCATCTTGAACCTTTCTCAGATCTTCTGATCTAACTCGCGATAATTTAAAAAAAATTATGAACATCAATAATTAATTCCACAATGTCTTCCCTAAATTCTTTCACCGCTTCTCCAAATACATCATGGGTTATGTAAAATTTTGGTAAACTTTATTTTTATATAGGCCAGTTACGATTCGCCCCTTAGCTCTTAAAATCCCCACCCATGCCGGGACTCGAACCCGGGACCTTCGAGCCATTGGCCTACCGCCGCAGACCGCACGGCCGGCCTATGGGTTATGTGTAACGTACAAGTATCTATGTCCAGTAAAGGTGGTAAATCTGGATCTTTCTTGTTTTCAGATATAATCTGGAAAACTGTTTTATTTACATTTGGTCCATCATTACCCAGGGAAACCAATTTTTAAGAGGAAGTTTTCCATTATTCACAGATTTAATTATATTCTCAGCTATATCTTTACTCTTTGCCTGTCCCATGAAATGCGAATCTAAATGGTGAACTGAAACTAAGTTACGCTATTCAGATCAATATCTGATTTTGAGGTCAAGTTGTTTTCTTACTGACTTATTTGAGAGTTCATCATAAGAAATACAATAAGGAGAATTCGAATTCTTTATATAAAGCATCGTAACTTCATAAAAATGTGGACCAAAAGCCTCAGAAATCAGGTATGATAATTATTACGTTCCAGATGAAACTCCGAAGTTTTTACTGTCGGAGAACATTGAACAAAACAGCTCATGCATATCTTTAGAAGAATTAAATGAAATATTGCTTTGTACCACTTTCATTGCCTACAGAATTTCTGCTTTTCTTACATTATCTTTTGCAGACCAGCAAGTAAGAGACTGGGACTGTTTTGATGATGAAATATTAGTACTATTCGAAGGCACAGAATCTGATTTCAAGAAAGTCATCTGTGTTCCATCTAATAATCCTTTAATCTGCGAAACATGAACCTGCGTTTCTGAATGACCAATCAGCTGGCTCAATCCACGGTTGTCACATCTAATGTTCTTCTTATAAAAACAACAGAATACTTCATCCTTGGAATCTGTTCTTTTACACCATGTTTCCAAAATATGTCCACTGGAATCTTTTCTCTGGAGCCAGTCGTCGCTAAATGATATGCGATTATTCGGCATATTGTTTACTGAGTACACATGGACTCAAAAGTATTAAATCATATTTATCTGGAAAGAAAAATAAATAAACCTTCGTAAACGACTTGCTGAATACTTCAAAACGTTCTACCAATACAAAAGCGCAACAATACAAAAAATAAAAATCGATTCAGTTGAACCATACTGATAAAAGCGCGTGACGATTTTCGGATATTATTTTTGGTTCTTTTCAGTTTAAGAACTCACATATATGGGTTTCACCGTAAAACCTATAAAAGTAAAACAGAAAAATTCTCAAAAAGTAGGAAAAGCAGAACGAATCTGTAAAAACTAGGATGTTTTCTACTGAAAAGCAGGAAAAGTAGGACGAATCCCATGCCTGCTAGAATTTATAGGCACTAAAACAAGTAAAAATAGGCATCAAAAGCTGAAATAGACAGTTAAACAGGCTGTAAAAAAAATTTTTTTTTTTCGTTTTCTTTTCTCAAATGTAGACACTGATTTCAAAATAATAAACATATATACCGACCCGCCGAGCCGTAGCTTGGTGGTAGAGCGTTGACGTAGCATTCGGGAGATCGTAGGTTCGATCCAAGCGACAGGTTTTTCCAGGGTTTCTCCTTAGTCACACCAGGAAAATGCCGGGATGCCACCTTCAACATAGGCCCAGGCCGCACCTTCCCGAGACTTTTCCCTTGGTAAAACTTGGTAAACTTTATTTTTATATGGGTCAGTCTAGTAACTTTTGACTTCGGCCCGTTACGATTTGTCTTTAGCTGTTAAAATCGATACCCATGCCCCTGCCGGGACTCGAACCCTGGACCTTCGAGCCGATTGTCTACCGCCGCAGACCGCTCGGCCACCCGTCTTTCCCCTCCCTTAACCTGGCCTAAGCATTAGATGCCTAAAGGCCACAAACAAAATTCAAAATTCAATAAACATTTTCGGAATTCTATCTATTTTGCCCAGTGTTTCTTTCAGAAAAAATGTTCTGGGTATTTTAAATTTTTAGAGAGGGTGAAAGAGGAGAGAAAGCGAAATCTTCTATTGGGAATTACACTACGCTCGGTGCGTTGCAACAGGAAACCTCACAGCCTCGTCAGAAAAAAAAGAAAGAAAGAAAGAAAAGAAAAACAAAGTAATTAATGGAAGAAGTACGTGGATTATGTTCACACCAAATTGGTAAAACGTTTCCATATATTGCATGTTAGCAAGAAAAGTGTCACAAGTCAAAAAAAAAGCATAATTTTACAGCAGGAACAGAAGTAACGCGCGAGAAGCTATATACAAAATCCGTCAAACGCTTAAGCTGTCTATCGGCAAACGATGTACAGTGTTTCTTTCAGGAAAAATGTTCTCGTAGGCTTCGTAAAAAAAAAAAGAAGAGTTTGAATAACAGCAAAGTATGTGGATTTTGTTGACATTAAATTAGTGACACGTTTCCATATCTACTAAGTATATATGAAAAATCTTGAATAACGTCTCACATTCATGCAATCTCACATTCATTAATTTACCATAAACTAAAACCTCATTTATCTGGTCTTGATGGGAAGAAACCAGAGGCGTAACTACATATTACTCTCCCCCTTTCCCCGCAAGAGAATACCCAAGGCCGGAAGTCGATTCGCTCAATTGAGAGGCTAGGGTGAAGGTTCCCTTTGGAAGAGTCGAGCCTCTCGCATTGCAGGGTTTTACGCCATAGTAGTTATGCCCCTAAACTGAACCCGTTCAGCATAAACGAAATTCCGGATAAACCAGATTTACATTTTTTCATGCTTTAAACAGGGAATAAATTCAGGGTGGGCTCATATTTCAACCCACCACGTTATGAATCTTATTTTTATATTGAATTGAATTGAATTCAATTGGCCTTTAGGCCTAAGGCTCAGGCTGGGATAGAGGAGGGCCAAGGCCTAAGTTGAAGGTACCATCCCGGCATTTGCCTGACGTGCAGGAAAAACCTCAGTCAGGATGGTCGGCCCCTGGGTTTGAACCTACGACCTCACGAATGCTAAGCCAACGCTATACTACTGAGCTACGGTCGCTCTGTTTTGTTTCTATATATAATGCTATGCACAATATATCATAATGTTGCAGTTTCAGAAATGGAATCTTAAATATGTTTCACAAGGAAATTTTTTATTTCTTGTGACAGACGCTAAAATTATGCAACTGTAAATATTCTAAGTTTCTTGTTTGCTTCACGAAACAGGTTGTAATTCTAGTACAACAATGAATGAGCCCTTTTTGCCACAATTTTATTAGTTTTAATTGGAGGGGTGATTGACTTAGTCAAGGGGGTAGTATCTCGGTCATCCCTATAAAAGAAACACTGCCGATGTAGATAGACTTGTGACTTTTTCGTCAAAGAAGAATTGTTCTCGAACGCTTTTCAGAAATAAAATTAAAAAATAACAATTTTGAATTGACACTTTTCTTGTGGACGTGTGATATAAAAATCATGCATTACATCCCACATTCATATGTAACCTCTGCATTTATTCGTTTATTTACCATACTAATATTCTCTCTCTCTCTCTCTCTCTCACACACACACACACAAACACACACAAACACACACACACATACATGTCTATATATATTGTAGTAATTCACACCTGGATGAGGCCTCTCCCGGAGTGAGGAGTTGGTCTACTGCTCTCACGCTGACCAGACGTGTTGGGAGAGGTGAGACGAAGCTCTCAACTGTGATTGCCACTGTCTTTTATTCACACAGCTCCCCAACTGCATCACGATGCTGGGTGGGCACCGTTCCAAACCCTCTTGCTTTGGAAAATGTCCCTTGGCAGAGCCGGGAATGGAACTCGGGACCCCACGTTCAGAAGTCACCGACGGTAACCACTAGACCAGCGGGGCGGGGCGGTCTATATACAGTATGCGTCAAAAAAACAGTACTGAAATGTGGGCACGTCTGACGAGCATGCACGTTGTGGGAACAGTTCGTGACGCCTTCTGTGGTCCTTAGTTGTGTTAAGAGTAGCGCAGAGTGCAGTTGGCGTGGCGATAATGATCCTAACAACAGAGGAGAAAGTGGAACACTATCTCCGATTATAAGGAATGGCGCGTCCGAATGGGTCGACGTTAATTATTGACCCATTCTTGCGGGATCTGCACCGTTGTCGTGCCAGAAAACTGACAGAGTAGCGACAGGGGGTGCAGCAAGACGGAACTATAGCTCACACCGCGAGAGGTTCACTTGCCGTTCTGCAACAACACTTTAAAGATCACAATTTCCCGTTGAACTGTATTCTCGTATCCTTCCTACTCCCCGGATCTCACGGTCCCCGATGCATATATTTGAAAGAATCCGTTTTCCGGTCGGATGACTCGCCTAGAAGTGTTCCCGAATTACGGGAGAAGATACAGGCCCTTTTCGTCTCGTTGCAACAAGCTGTTGTCATTTCAGTACTGTTTGTCTTGCCGCATACTGTATATACATATACCAACGTACAGTGCATATTTGTCGCGTAAGTCCCGTTTTACAAGACCTGTTCTTTCGAAAAAGTATTACGTCCACTTATGTTCCCGCAAACTGGGTTTTTTGTTTTCTGCAGAATCACTAGTCACCTTTGCAAAATGTAGCAGTTTCAGAAAAAAAAATCATTGAATAGATACGTGAACTCATAGACCATTCTAGTAACTCTTGAATTCGACCCGTCACCATTATATTGCTAAAGTCTTGCTAGTTAAATTCCATAAACATCAATGCCGCTGCCGAGATTCGAACCCGCGACCTTCGAGTCGCAGGACTAACATAGACAACACGGCTGCCTGGTCGACTTGAATACGTACAATACTACAGGGGAAACTTTAATTATGGTGAGTGACATAGGCTAAAATTTTGCAATTGTAAATTTACAAAGTTTCTTGTTCGCTTTATCCAAGTTGTAATTCTACTAGGACAATGGATGAACCCTTGTTGTTCCAATATTTGTTGCTTTAAAATTGGTGTGATTCAGCCTGTAGTGATCCCCCGGGAACACCTCTGAAAGAAACACTGTTTTGTCTATTCGTGTCCTACAAGAATTCAATCACGTTCCAAGTATATAGTCTATGACCCTGAATATCAAATCATTTGTTCTTTTTCACTGGCAGAAAAATTAATAAGTGGGTTCGATCCCAGAGGCCGATCATCCTGATTTAGGTTTTCCAGGGTTTTCCCTCAGTCAACCAGGCAAATACGGGGATGGCACCTTCAACATAGGCCCTGGCCGACACCTTCCTGAATCCTCCCCCTCTCCTATCCCGGTCTGAGCCTTAGATGCCTAAAGGACATAAATAAAATTTAAATTCCGAAAAATAAATAAAATATACCAAACAATGTACCATTGGGTCGTGGCTTACGTTGAAATTTGTGTGAATTTTTATGAGTACAAAACATACGAAATAAAAATAGCCAAGCACTTACCTCTTTAGCACAAAGCTGACAAAATATCACCTTGCCATCTGTGGTGAAGTTGGAATCGCCTTTTATCCATTTGCTGATCGAGTACTTTTTTTTCGGCATTCCTGCGTCTCCTTTCGAGCGACTAACGTTCACCAGTCTGCTCGGTGGAATGGTGTGTGCTCCTGAGATAAGGAAACTGATAGATATCATTAAATAATTCTTTTAAAATCATGTTTCTCCACTCCTCCTTGCTTCTGATAATCAGAACACGTTTTCTATTTTGACAAATCTCTGTTTTTCTCTGTCTATCGCATAATGAAGAATGACTTATTTACTCGTTGCAATATCTATACCGATCCGTCACCCCCTTCCCACCTCAAAAGTCTTCTAAGGTAATTTTACCTGTTCGGTCAATTTTTGGCATTCAGCGAAGATATGACACTTGGCAACGCAGTTGTCAATTCTGAAGAAACAAGTTCGTTGTCTTGAAAATACACCTGTTAAAATATAGGATCACATTCTCTTTATAGATCTCAGACACTCGTGAATAAAAAAAAATACCTTTTCTTCATTCTGTGTCGCGATCTCTTTCCTTGAGGCAACATAAAGAGAAAGTCATCCCAGAATAGCAATCCGGTCAGTGGAATTTTCCCGTCTCAGAAAACAAACTCCGCCGTTCTTGAACTGTTGCTAACCGCTGAAAAGTTGCAGACTTGCGTATTTTTCAGGACTTTCGAAAAATCTTAAACTAAGCACAAAATAGGCCTTTATCTTAAAATAGGCGTTTAACCCCAAAATAGGTGTTTATAGGCGTTATAAAACTTGGTAATTCGTATGTATCTCACTTGATCAAAACATATCCATTAAAAGCCTACAATTCAGTTCACAGGAACAAAATAGGGCAAATCTTAGCTTCACTGATTATTTCAGTATTCAATAATCCCAATGCAAATGCCCAAGAAGTAGCAGAAAAAGGTGAGAAATTTCTATTGGTCCTGTATGGCGCTCGTAAAGGAACAACGTTTATGAATAGACTTCGATATCAGCATTTTCTAAAAGCAGTGGCAACACGTCTTATCACCTCTCAGGTGGAACTTGCTCAACTTCTCCAACATCTGCGGCTGCAAGACAGCATTCAAAACGTGTTTATTATCTTCAGGTGCAACAATGGAGGGGTAGCGATGGGTCTTCGTGGGAATGGAACTTTAAGCATGGTTCTTTGCAGCCAGTTTTTAACTCAAGAACCTCCGGGTACCGACTTCATCGTAATGTTAATATCTTGCAAGTGTGAGACTGGGTGTGAATGAAATTGTGGTTCTCAGAGAGTTGGTTTACATTGCTCTGTTTTGTGTGGATACTGCAATGATTGTGGGTGTAGCAATTCCCGATTTCGATGGTGATGAAGAACCTTCTCTGCAGGAGTTTTCGTTACCTGTTTGTGAGAAATGTCATTCGGATGCTTAAGATGTCACGCACATCTTCGAATAGCTAATTTGTTATGTGAAGGCATTCAGTTATTTACATTGTAACAATCCTAATTGTTTGTGGAATTCCATATCGACATTCAGTGCTCATATTGACAATGTTGAGACGTGTGCTATATAAGAACAGATGTTTTACTATCCCTTGAGAAGAAAATTGTAGCACTGAACGTATAGTGCGGTTAGTGAATAATCATACCTTATGGTAAATATATTCATGTAACTCCCTATTATTATTAACGATAGAAAAATATTTTGCGATCCCTTAACAATGCTTTGCATCTGCTACATTTCTAATGACAAACTTTGTCATTGTATCTCATAACTACCTAGTTATTTACAGATAAACTTCACGAGAAGTTCGAAAAAATATTTTTTCTACCTTTAATTAATATATCTCACCAAAAACGTTAGATATAGGTAGCATATGGCTGGCTATATATACATTTTCCAATGATTTCTCTTTAATATGGTGAAAAAAATTACATTTTTATTGCAATTCTGTGCGAGTTTATAGGCGTTTAATAATTGCTCTACAAATTCTAACGGCAACCATATTGATGATGTCATAGCCCCCGTTCCACAGCCCGGAGCTTCGGGGACTTTTAATGTGTTGACCAGGACATAAAACTGAGACTATTGCTAAAGGTTGCATTTTTTTCTAATTCAAGCCTTTTTTGTCTAAATTTACTGGACTACATAAATTCACTCCACTATTTGCCTCTCCTTTCAAAGGGTCGTTTTCGCACACAAAAGAGCAACTTCTGTGTCATTTCCAAATCTGTTAGTACTTTGCGTAACTTCAATCCACGCGTAATGTGGCCTATAAGATATCTTTGGCTTCTACAATGGTTATATGAGTTATACGAAATTCGTCTTGGATCCCAGCTGAGCAGTGACTCCCAAAGTCCTCTGTGTTAGATCAAAGATCGTGAAAACAGAATATGAATTTTGCTGTGAAATTCTTTCGATACAATGAAATTTATCTATAAGTATAAAATCTTAAAACCTGGTTGTTAGGAAATAAATGGCAGAAATGCACAATGTCAATTTCAACCCTACCTGCTTTCTATTGTACGGGACCGATGGAACGTAATACCCGTTGTCATAGGACATGTTGCAGTGCTCTATGTGATATGCTGGAAAAGTGTGATTTATGAGTAATTTTGTGGTATGAGTTCAAATTGAGACATCAGCTATATAAACGTATCGTAATGTGGTAAGAGCATGGGGCGTAGACCCAACTTCAAAATAGTGTCCTGATCGAAAAACCGGGAACCAGAGTCTCTCAGGAAGGTAGAGAACATAGGTTTAGGGTGTATAATGACGCTTTAAAGGTATGTGTGGAGACAAATCCACACACCCCCTTCAGGGAACCTGCTCAACAGTTCAACGTTTCCAGTTCAACATTTCCTATCATCTACAGCAAATAAGGAAAGTGTAAAAATGAACAACTGGGTACCGCATGAATTGACGGAGCATCATAAACAGCAGCGGGTGGACATCTGCAATAACGTATAGATTCGTCACCACAATGAACCCCTACTCGATCGTATTGTGACGCGTGATGAGAAGTGGATATTTTATGATATCGCAAGTGAAGTGGGCAGTAGATAAACGTTATGCGATCCCCCAGAACTTTCCAAAACAAAAGTTGAAGCCACAAAAGGTTTTATTGTTAGTATGGTGGACAGTACTGGGTGCTGTCCATTACAAGTGCTTTCCTCCTGGTGAAACCATTACCGCTCTCACGTATTGGGCAGAAATTGACAAAATGCACCGGCACTTGTGTAAAAGGAAGACATCGTTGATCAATAGAAAGAATCCTCTGCTCTTAGCAAACAAAGCCTTCCGAGGCTTCATTGCCACACGGGAGCCATGTTTCTTCAGGGACGGGATTGAGAGGCTCATGAATCGTTGGCACAGATGTGATCTGCAAACGGAAATTATTTTGAATGAAGCTTGTATGTTTACTTCATTACAGAGCTCATTAGTAGTGTAGCAATTTATTTATTTCCGAACCACCTGGTATTTCGAGAAGAAAATAATCTATGAATTGTCGATTGAACATCTCTCAGTCTTAATCGTTTCATGTCAACAGGTATTTAATTCCATAGAACCGTATGCAATGACCCTATCAATTTTTTTACCCTGACAACACAACTAAATAATAATAATAATAATAATAATAATAATAATAATAATAATAATAATAATAATAATAATAATAATAATAATAATAATAATAATAATAATAATAATAATAATAATAATAATAATAATAATAATAATAATAATAATAATAATAAT